>PVIY010027749.1:0-33891 GCA_004026745.1 Myrmecophaga tridactyla
AGAAGCCATGTTTGCCATGTGCCTTTCCAGCTGAGAGAGAAACATTGAACTTCATCGGCCTTCTTGAACCAAGGTATCTTTTCCTGGATGCCTTAAATTGAACATTTCTATAAACTTGCTTTAATTGGAACATTTTCTCAGCCTTAGAATTGTAAATTAGCAATTTATTAAGTTTCCCCTTTTAAAAGCCATTCCATTTCTGGTATATCGCATTCAGGCAGCTAGCAAACTAAAACACCGAGGAAATAACACTGAGCAGTAATTTACTTTATGGTCTCCAATAATATGTGTCACATTACTGAAAGTTTGGGCTTATTTGCTACCATCTTTAGCCTTCCTTAATACAGTAATTGGTATATTGAAGTGGGTGCTGTCTTAGAGATGTCAAATGTTTTTTGAAATGATTGAAACAGTCTTGCATTTAAAATAAATATCAATAGACCAATTTATACTATCTTTTTTTATGCACTGCTGGAATAATGTTAATTAAGATTATGAAACCTTTATTTATTTATTTATCATTTCTTGTATTGTCCTTTCATTCCTTGATATGTTTAAGACTTTCACATTTTTACCACATCTATTCAGTTTTCCCTTATCACCCCCTGTTCTCTTGGGTAATTTAACCCAGTGATGTTTTTCCAATCACTTTTCTTAAACACAAATGTGCTTTTATATTTTAGCGGTACCTTGTATGGATAGAATATATCTACCACCTTTGATAAAACTTTAAAAGAGTTTTTGTTTATGTAGAATAGATTCAGTTATTCAAAAGTCTTCAGGTGCCACAACAATACCTGTTAAAATGAATTTTTACCATATTATACATATGGTCAAAAATGTATAATGTCCCTTGACTTATCTAAATAATTAAAAATCTTTCAAATATTTGTTTAATCCGTATTCCATTTAGATTGATTTGATTGTTCCAATTGTTGCTCATGTGCTTTCCTATCTTTCATGTTTCAGGAATGTGCACATACTCAATGTATTTTCATATTGTTTTTACTGATAACCTTAATCCACTGTGGTCACTTCCTCATTCAAAACTCTCTGCTTTTATCATTCACATTAGTCATTATATTATTTTCCAAGTAGGGGTTATTTTGCACGTACATAGTTTACCCCTAATCAAGGTTTATTATTTTACCTCTCCACTTATTACCTTTTTTCTGAAAATACTTGGGTATTTTAAGAAAATCCCCCTTCATAAGTTTACTTTTTTTTCTTCTATGTAGTTATTAAATTCATTGAATAGGCTCTTAAGTAAGTATATTATGAAAGAAAGGTAAAAATTTGGGCACATATTGCTAGCATCTTTAACAGATATTTTTCTTTTAAGATTCATCAGTAAAAATAAGGCACAACATATTTAATTGTGCAATGGGACACAGATTGAGATGTGCCAATTTGTAGGTACATTAGTATTAAATCATTTGATTTAAATTAATTATATACCTTATTTCAAGTGAGTTAGGCAATAATATATTCAATTTCACTTATGTAAAATACAATTACATACGGGAAACCATGTTTTAGAACCTAAAATAATCTCAGTTTTTAACTTGGGCTACACTTTAAGTAGTGATTGCTGAATTTTAATATGAGTCAAGACTTTACAATAATCACCAGGCAGGTATTAGTCTTACTTTTACTTTCTTATCAACCTAAGCCATCCTTATTTTCCTTTAATGTAATTGATGCAGTTTTGTTTAAAAGAAATCTAGGTGTTTTTTGTTTTTTTTTTCCTCTGCTAGCACATTATTCTGTTCCATAGCTCTGGTCTTACTCTGCAATAACAAGCAACACACTAGCTCTTGAAATCTTCTTGGAGTTCAAGCATGTAATTTCTCTTGCCAGAGGGCACAGTTCATGACAAGGCAAATAGACTTGGAGAAGTGAGCATAGGGCTATGCTAATTGATCTATGGTCTACTGATCTTTAGCTGGAGCATAATCTTGCTGAAACACATCTGTATTTTAAAATTTCCAATTCATCCAGTAGCTTTCCCCAGATACCTTTCACTTGTAAGGAAATGTACTGAAAGTAAATATTCTAGAGGGCCTGTTTTCAGGTCTTGTATATACTTGTCTAACTATCCATACAGTCTTCATCCTATTAGAAATTCAAGAGCGCCTCCTAGCAGGCTCAAGAATGGGCATAATTTTTTAAATGTACTTTTTTAAAATTTAAGAGCAGGTATAATTTTTAGATGAATTATATTATTCTTATAACACTTTAGTTATACCTTTAAAACTACTTTAAATGTATTAAAATTTCTAGCATTATCCAGCTTATATATAACAAATAATTCAGATGTGTTCTATATAATGTTTAATTATAATCAATATATGTCAGGTTTGTTTATTTTATCATTATTTCTCTTCTGTCCTTTGCTGCTTTAATTCTGTTTAATTCATCATGAAGAGAAATCTATTGGTTTATTCCACTAACTGTTGAGAGATACTGGTGAGATGCTAAAATTTTTATAAACTATTAAAATATACTGCTGGTTTCTTACTGAGGCAACAGGAAATGTGGGGGAATTCAAACAAGCCAGTAAGTAGCAAACCTGTTATCCATAGAACTAAGTTTTGTTATCAGAGAAAAATAATAAAACTTTTTTCTTCTTACTCACATATAATGGAATTACATTCTTTATGGAGGCTGTACAAGGTATGAATTTCAGAGAAAAAAATGTGGTCTATTAGGTCTTTAATTGACAAAAGCCACTTGGAAACTTGTGAATTAAATGATTCTGAGAGTTGTGAAGATGACAAATATAAATTCTGCGATGCTTCATTACATATTATTTTTATTCTCAAAAGACCAAAAATGACATTTAATTTTAGGAAAATGTTAAAATAGGGCAACAACATTAAGGAAGGATATGCCTCACGCCCAAAGTCTTTCTCACAAGGGTTCCAGGGGCAAAGCATGATTGCCAACCATCCTTCTTCTATAAAGGTCCTGGCGAGATCAAATCTCTTTCTTGAGAACAGTTTCAAATTCCATCAATGAACATATTTCTATTTATAATTGAAGTAAGCATTATTATTCTTTTTAAATGAGACAAATTAAAACACACACACAGAAAGCTTATCACATAAAGTATGTATCCAAAAGCAATAGTTTTTTCTTAGAAACACATCAAAGTAGCTAATTTCAGTTTTTCAATTAGCCAAAACATATAATTAATGAATATTATTTTTATAAATTCCTAATCTATCATCACAGAAGTATAATTCATTCAACACTCAAAATAAATTCTGTTTTAAATATTTAAATTTAAGTGTATAAGTTTCTTCTTGTCCTTAAAATTTTCCTGTTGTCCTCTCATAGTTAGAGTCACATTAATTCAGTAGAATATCTCTTGAGAAATTAGTAAACATGTATATAATTTCTGACATAATTAAATACACTCCTCTTTATTTTGTTATATTTTTAGTCCTCCATTGAATAGCATTTGACCCTTGCCAAAAATCAGTTACCTATATTTGTGCAGTTCAATTTCTGGAATCTGTGCTATCCCATTGATCTATTTGCTATTATTTTGTCAATACCACATTGTCTTAGTTACTATAACTTTATGGTAATTCTTGAGGTTGGGTAGCATCAGTCCTCCAAGCTTGTTCTTTAGTACAGTGTTTCTATTTTGGGTCTATTGTCTTTCCATATGAACTTTAGAGTCAGTTCATTAATATCTAAAATAACTTGCTTGAACTTTAGGATTACATTGAATCTATGGTTCAGTTTTGGAAAATTTCATAACTTAATAATATCATCTTCCTATCCATGAACATAGTTTGTTTTCCATTTATTCAGATGTTTAATTTCTGTCATTAAAGTTTTGTTATTTTCTTCATATAAATGTTGTACATACTTTGTTAAATATAAACCAAAATATTTCATTTTATTTGCTCTAAGTAAATGGTTTTGTGCTTTTAATTTCATATTCCACTTGTTCATTGCTGGTATATGCGACTGAAATACACTATTTTGAGTGGCATTGTCATCACGGTCAGGTTCATGTGTCAACTTGGCCAAGTGGTGGTACCTGTTGGTCTGGTTGGGCAAGTGCTGGCCTGTCTGTGGCAATGAGGACATTTCATAGAATTAAATCATGATCACGTCAGCCACATCCACAGCTGATTCCATCAGCCAAGAGGAGTGTCTTCTGCAATTAGTGATGTTTAACCTAATCACTGGAAGCCTTTTAAGGAGGATTCAGAAGAGACAGGTTCTATTCCTGCTTCAGCCAGCGAGCCCCTCTTGTGGAGTTCATCCAGACCCTCTATGGAACCACTGGCTTCACAGCCTGCCCTGCAGATTTTGGACTCTGCATTCTCATGGTTGTGTGAGATGCTTTTATAAATTTTATATTTGTGAGTGTTTCCTGTTGATTCTGTTTCTCTAGAGAACCCTAATATAGGCATTTTTATTACAAATTTAATATGATTGATTCATGAAAATTGAAATGAAGTACTGAACAAATAGGTCGTAAATATGAAAAACTCCAGCAGCATTTCCATAGTTTAGGGTTTTAAGATTAGTCAAATTTTATCCCTCACAGTATTCAAAATGAGAACCCTGTGAGGCTACAGTAGTGTGTAGTAAAGGCCTCAGGTTATTCTCAAATCTTGTGTATGGGCCAACATCTTAACTCATCCGCCCTGAATTTCTAGAGTGTCAAAGCACATAAAAAGCCTATTTGTTTGCTTTAATACTTTGAGACAAAATAGTGTACTTCCAGCTGTAAGAGATAATAGGGGTGAAAATTTCAATTTGATTTGATATGTCATGCTTAATCACACATCCTTGAGTGTGTACTTTCTTTATACTGATGATAGAATGAGGGTACATGACAGGATTGACCAATATCTGGTATATGGCAGTGAGGGTGGTGGTGGTGCTAGCAGGAGAGGAGCCCTGTGTGACTTGTATGTGATGGCTGATTGGTGCCTCAGGGACAGATTACCATATCTCAGGTTAATGGCAGTTATTTATAAGAAGATGAGCCAAACAATGTGAAAAATACTATAGTGGAAACTATTCCCCTGATTCTTTGATAATTTCTAAAACTCTGCTCAATAAAAGTATATAGGGTGGGTGGTGCAATGGGTGGCAGAATTCTTGCCTGCCATGCCCTGGTTATATTCCCAGAACCTGCCTATGCCAAAAAAAAAAAAAAAAAAAGTACATGGGATGCACTTCCCAAACAAAACAAACAAAAAATTCATAAATGGTGCTGCAATAATGGGATACTTACATGGAAAAAGAATGAAATGTGACCCCACCATGCAGCATATGATATATATATATATATATATATATAGTATATATGTATACATATATATATATGTAGGAGCATACCATTAAAATTTACAGTTTAAAATATTTACAAGAGAAATTATGATATGCTATGTAACTTATGCACAGTATATGAACAAATTCTTCAATGAGAGCACTTATGAACTCATGTATCAGTAGTAATTCAATAGCACACCAAACTAAATACATCTTTCCAAATTATTATCCTATAGCCTGTATCTCACTTATTTTACAGTATAAAATAGGGTGAAAGCATTTGGAAAAATACATCACTTTCCAATCTACACTATCCTTTTCAAAGTTTTCTTAAAATTGTCACTTAAATTGTTACATATAAAAATTCGTTGAATATGTAATTGCAAGCAATTATCTCTTCTGTTTTGAAGATGTTTGAAATAATGCTACCTGTTCTATGTACACAATATATGAAATATAAAATTTAATATATAAGTGACGGCATCATATTATATCATAATGATACCAGTTTAATATGCATTATTATGTGTATTAGGTTAGCTCTAGAAGATGAGTCACTGCAGACCGAATGGACAGTGGAGGGTGGAACCATCTAAAAGGGGCATAGAGACAACCCTGGGATGGTCAGATGTGTATTTGCTTGTGACTGTGCACCTCCCACATGCACCTGTAATGGATCATCCCTTTATTTGTTTCCTGGTTGGAAGAAGAAACAACACAGATGGAAGGACCCCTTATGGGAGAAGAGAGCAATACTGGGTTACTCATCCACAGTCACACACCAGAACAAAAAGATATTCTAGAAAAGGTGCAGCCCATAGCCTTCTGGGAACAGATCCAGCCCATGGCCACCACCAAGACCACCCTGAGGTATGCAGTATTGATAAAAAGTCCAATGTTGGGAGCATTCACCACTGTAAATTCACAGGCCACTTCAATACTGAAATCATTGGTTCCCATTTCTACTTCTATCTAGGCTTCTGCTACCACAATGCCTTAGTTTAAGTAGCTGTCAGAGTAAAATCCATTTTACTGCACTAAGAAACAGTGTCATCCACCAGTTTTGACTATATTCTGGTGCAGATGATGAATCTGCTGCTTTAAAGGTAGAGTACACTGGTATTCCACAAATGGCCCCTGTTAAGCAAGTGTAACTGTTATTCCATTGCAATGACCTATAATTGCTTACCTGTGCAGACTTGTCCTCAGGCCCCTGTCTATGGGAATTTTGTGCAGCAAGTCATTGTAGGCCCCAAACCTTTGTGTACAGTATGGCACACATGGCCATCAGATTCAAATACGCCACTGAAGACAGGTGATTGCAGAGGTGTGAATCATGGAAAGTGCCCTTCTGTATGAAGCTCATGGGTGGTTTCTCAATGATGTGTCTTCTGAAGCTCCAGAGGTTTCCCCAGCTAACCCTGTGCAAAGGGTAATGTTGTTCCTAATTAGCCTTGGGACCTAGAGTTATTTAACTAACCAGGACTCTACTTCCTGGGTTTTATTGCAGTTTTCATTGGATACTCATAATGAATACCTTCCTTTTGTAATTTGCCTGTGTTTTTTCTCCTCATCTCTGGACACACAAACAGCTACAAAAAAGGCCAAATATTAGAGCAACACCAAAGGAAATTAGACCTATTGCCCACGTGGGAAGAAACAGACCAAGCACTGGCCCCTGTATACATGATGGAAAATACATCTATAGTAGCAGCACAGAAATCCAGAAGTGCCCAGAGGTCATTGAAGAGAAGGTCTTCCTTTTTTGTAAGTTGAAAAATTTAAAAATTTCATCTGAATATGGTGCTTGAAGAGAATACAGCAATGTTACTTTGTTGTAACCTTTGGATCTCCTCTGATACCAAAGGAATTCTTCCCTCTTAAGTCACCTAAAAAACAAATGCAAATACAATGATAATATGAAAATGGTTTTCTTAGAAGCTTTACGAAGTCCCAATCCAGGAAGTAGCATATAGGAAATTTACTTGACAGTCACAAATGTCTCTATAGAAGAATCTGGAATGCAATCACCAAAACATTATATTCCCATCCATGGCTTCCATTAATTTAGTAAAATCCTCCTGAGGGCCTGGCTTTTCTCATTTAAAAACCAAAAAGGGGGTTGCTGGGTGGTAAACAAACAGACCTGTCTCCTTATTTCAACAATTGACTTACTTGTTAACCTTACATCCTGCAACCTTGCTGTAGTAGCATCCTTGGCTTGTTCCTGATCTTAGGGGGAAATCATCTAGTTTCTCAACATTATGTGTAAGGATATCTTTAGGATTTTTATAGTTTTTTTTTTTTTAATAAGTTGGGTAGGTTCCCCTGTATTCCTAATTTGCTTAGAGTTTTTATCAGGAATGCTGTTGGATTTTGTCAAACGCGTTTTCTGCATCTATTGATATGATCATATAACTTTTCTTCTTTAGCCTATTGATGTGATGGAGTGAATGAATTGATTTTCAAATGCTGAACCAGCCTGTGATGGATTACATTAATTGATTTTCAAATGTCACCTGGTTGTGGTATATAATTCTTTTGGCACATTATTGGAATGAACTTGCTAATATTGCAGAGTTTTTGCATCTATTTTCATGAGCTATTGGTCTGTAATTTTCCTTTCTAAAATATCTTCATCTGGTTTTGATATTAGTAGAATACCGACCTAATAAAATGAGCTAAAAGTTCCTTCTGCTTCTAATTTCTGGAAGGGATTGTAAAAATTGGTATCATCGCTTCTTTAAATGCATGGTAGAAATCAACTGTTAAATTATCTGAGCTTAGTATTTTCTGTTTTGGGATATTATTAATTGTTGATGCAATATCTTTAATGGTTATAGACCTATTCAGAGTACCTATTTTTCTTTGTGTGAGTTCAGTAGATTGTGTCCTTCAAGGAATTCTTTTGTTTTATCTTACTAAATTTGCAGCATAGAATAGTTCATTAATTCCCTTATTATTGTTTTATTAGCTATGTAATTTATGTTCTCTGTCTTTTTTTCTTGATTAGTCTGGCTAGAGGATTAAAAAGCTGATTGATCTTTTCAAAGAATCGGCTTTCAGTTTCGTTGATTTCCCCTATTGATTTTCTACTTCTTGTTTTAATTTTTGATTCCTCATATATATATATTATTATATTATTATTATTATTATTAATTATTATTATTTGCATGGACAGGTACCAGAAATTGAACCAGGCCTTCAGCATGGCAGGCAAGAACTCTGCCTGCTGAGCCACCATGGCCTACCCCCTACTATGATTTTTGTCATTATTTTCTCCAGCTTACTTTGATTTAACTGGTTTAGTTCTTTTTCTAGTTTCCTAAGATAGAATCTTAGCTTTTTCACTTTAGATCTCTCTTCTTTTGTAAAATATATATTCACTGCTATAAATTTCCTCCTAGGCAAGACTTTCCCACATCCCACAAATTTTGATGTTATATTTTCTATTTCTTTTAATTCCAAATAAAATTAAAATTTCTTTTATTATTATTTTAAAGTGTATTGTTTAATCTATAAATGTTTTAATATTTTCTGTTGTTGATATTTGGTTTATTTCCATTGTTGCCTGAGAGTACACTTTGCATGATTTGTTTTCTTTTAAAAAGTGTTTTGCTGTATGGCTTAGGATGTGATCTGTCTTGATGTATGTTCCCTATGAGCCTAAGAAAAAAATGTGTATTCTCCTGTTATTGGATGAGTAATCTACAAATGCATATTTGATTCATTTAATCAAATGTCTATTTGATTGATGGTGCTGTTCATGTCAACTTCTGACTGATTGACTTATTGTTTATCTTCTGGCTAGATCTGTCAACTAGTGACAGAGGGTTGTTGAAATCTCCAGTTACAAGAATGGATCTCTCTATTTCTCCTGGTAGTTCTGTCAGCTTTGCCTCATGTATTTTGATGCTGTGTTGTTAGGTACATGCACATGAAAAATTGTTATGTCTTCTTGGAGAATTGACACCTTGGTCATTATATAATTCCTCCTCCTAATTTCTACTAATTTTCTTTGCTTAGAAATCTTTATTTGAAATTAATATAGCTACTCCAGGTTTCTTTTGACTCATATTAGCATGGTATGTTGTTTTACTTTTAAGCAATCTATGTCTTTATATTTTAAAGTGCATTTTGTGGAGACAACATACAATTAGATCTTCCTTTTGGTACTTTTAAAATTTGAACCTACTAATTTGATCTTGGATCAAAAATCCTTTGCATTTATCATTTATATTAACTACTTTGTTTTTTTCTTTTCTTTCTTATGTACCTAAGCCTTCATATCTTTAGATACATTATTTGAGGCCTCTTTAATTTAGTTGATTTTATGAATTATTAAATAGACTATGAAAAGTTATTTCCTTTTGGACTAAGATTCATAATATATTTATATAATACAACAAATGAACTCTCACTCTCACAGGTTTGAGAGGCATAGAAGAAATTACCTAGGAGCAAAATAACTGGAGAACAAATCTCATTCTGTTATGTCTTATTAATTTAACATACCTTCATTTTCTTTACAGCAAATAAAAGTGATATAATTGCATACTTCCACTTATCTATCAAATAATTTAAGTGGACACTAGATGCCACCTAATTTTATATAAGAGGTAACAAAACATGATGGACAATACAATTTTAGAAAATTTTATAAAACTCTAGACAGTCTGTAATTTTCATCTAATTCTAAAAATATGAAAAGTGTGTCAGTGATGGTAAACAACAAACTCAACAATTATATGTGTAAATGGAGTCTTGTACTAGGTGTGTCTTCAAGAAAAGCATTTACCTGTGTAGTATTTCAATACATACTGAAAACTGAAAAGCAAATCTCCAATATAAAATAATTTTAAGTGAATAGCTATGAAACAGTAAAGATAAAATTGCATCAATACAGTAGGTAAAAATAAGCTACAAGAGATATATAATACATTATTTTACAAATAATACCTATCTACCTAAATATGTATTTTTGCTATTTTTTCCCTTGATATTTGGTTTAGGTAGAATAAGATTCTAACCACGGTTTGACTTCTGTCTTCTCTATGTTTTCCTTCTGAAATCCAATTTAAAATTGATTCAACCACATAAAGTCATGTACTCTTCAATTTTGTTCTTATACTTAGTTTTTCAAAGTAATACATGAACATTCTTATAGCTATAATTTTCCTATGATTTGCCTGGACTAAGGAAAATATTTTAGGAAGTTTTGCACTCTCCTTGAGTTCTCATCTTTGCTTTGTTTGGAAGTGAGTTCTTGATATGGGTTGTATTCTCTTTAATTAGTAAGAAGAGGGATTTATATAGTTTCCTGTTCATCAATTATACTGATTTACCGTGTGGTTTTTGACAATAATTGTGAGAACTTTCAAAGGGAAAAACTTTGAAGTTTATTTAAATAGCTATGACATATCAAACTGTCTACCACTCATTTTCTTCCCAAATATCTCAGTTTATGACTCAGCTGCTCAAAATAATCTGCTTCATTAAATCAATGTTCCCATACTGTGTGTATCCAAAGTGCATGTGGAAAGAAGAAATAGAAGCAATATGCTTCAAAATGAAATATTTTAAATAAAGTCATAAGCTAAAATTGGCATTACATATTTTGAATATGCTTCAATTCTTCAAATTCTATAGTTTAACTCTAAATTATCATAGGATATGACAGATGGATAGGTCAGTATTATTTTTGTACTTATTTTGCAGTTAATTTCGTCTACTTTAAGTATGAATTCTTTCCCCCATTACAGAAATAAAAGTCCAAATACATGGATCCTGACAGGAAAATATGGTTAAAGAAGCTGAAAATGCAACTGTGATACTTCTATCTGGTAAATTTATTTAGGTCTTTTTAACAAGGCACGCCAGGTAGCCGTTTCCTAACTTATGTGGGCTTATCTGTTTAATCGAAATAATACAACACAGAGCTGACATGAACACAAGTTCATAGCATGAAGGTGGAATACAATTTTCAATAAAATGAAGAAAAAAAAGAAATAAATGTAGATGGGATGAAAGTAAAATCCATAGCTCTTAAAATAATTTACAGGAAATATTTTACTCAATATGAAATCTTGTTTGATGTAGATTAACCTTCTGTAAATATATGGCCTATTTTCCACACTTTGAAGACTCAAATATCAGAGGAATATTTAACTATCTGAAATACTAATATTTGGCTCTTAGGAATGTTTTGAAATTTGGTGAATGCTTGTTATATACTTAACTAAATTTAATTTACCCTGCTAAGATTGAGTCTATGATTTTATCTGGAAATGCTGTTAATGTACAAAATGATCTAATGCATTTAATTTTTGGTAAAATGGCATTTAATGGGCAAAGAGACAAAGGTTAAATTGGGGTAAAGATTGTGAACATATGATGTCCAAAAGTAAGAACAGTTTATTTTAAAATGAACTCACCAGTGCCATGAGATATAATGTCGTATTCAAAGGAAAGGCTATTCAAGAAAATGATAAACCAAATGAATAATGTGAAATAGAAACTTCATTTTTTACAACTCAAGCAAAATAAATGAATATTAAGAACCACTTTATTTTGGTCAATAGAGATTTATCTATCCATTAATGAGAGAAACATTTCTGAATTATCATTTGGAATATGTACTTTGTTCTAATTATGTTATAAGTAAAAGGAAATGTATATAATGCAAAAAGTTATTCTATGTCTCACTTATATGGAAGTGTATTTACACATAGAAAATAAGCTAAATTTATTTTATTCTATACTTAATTTAACTTGATTCCTATTAATTAAATTATTCCTAATCCAGGATGTATAGATAAACCAATTCTAACTGAGTGAGTTAATGAGAAGGAAGTGAGGAGTATAACAATTTAGTATTTCCCATGATATCAATATTCCTTAATATGTAAAATCATATCTTCTCAATGACACTGCTGGTCAAGCCTCCAGTGACTTGCAAGCATTTCTTGATTCTCACTGGTCAGGTTCCCTGTTGTAACACAAAGAACATATTTCTTTTTCACTTTCTAGTTACCAAATTCTTTCTTCCTGCTCAGAAGTTTTCAACCATGGACCCAACATAACAGCAAAGGAAACGACAGGAATTTTACACCAGGGTGATCAGGGTAGGGGGTAGATATTAAGGCGGGTAACAGAATACAGTGGCCAGATTAAAAAGGCAAGCTACAATATTATGTAGGCAATATTTTCAAGGTAAAATCGAGAAAATGTGTCAGTTCATAGAAGTAGACTGATACAATTGATGAAACTTTAGTATGTAAATTATATCATAAAAACTTAAAACAAATTTTAAGCAATAGATAGTGGCTGAACATACAGGTTTTTAAGGCAGACAAGTTATAGATTCACATATTGTTTCAGACATTCACTACCCGTTAATGTGAAAAAATTACTTAACTTTTCTAATCCTCTACACCCTCATCCATAAAATAGGCTAATAAAATAAACCTCAAAGGTGTATTTTATGTACTTCATATTCCATTAATTAACTATAAGCTAGACATCTTCATTTGGCTGTTTCATAGACACGAGAACTAAAAAATTCCAACCAATCACACAACATCTTTCTTTGTATCCTCTGGTGATTATTTAACAGAATGGCATAGTGTTACCCTTATTTAACCATATATTTTTCATTGTTTTTTCTTTGTTTTCCCTTCCACCACATTTTGACACTAATCAGTGATCAATAACATTATTTTACCCCCTTATGTACCTAAAACATACCTGCATCTCCTTATATTCCTATAAGCTCAGTTATGATTGTTATCATTTGTTTCCTTAATTATCCCAACTAATTTCCTTACTTCTGTATTTCAGCATGGCAACTCAGTTTTTTTTTATTCTAATGTATGGAATTATTTTAAAATATTTATCTCAAGGAAATAATGTTAAAATTTATACAAGTTAATGAATAAATGTAATTTAAATTGGCTGTTACAATAGATTGCCTTAATGCATTTTAGCATAGATATTCACCAGAATATTATGATAACCTTTAAATTGATGTCACTGGTCTCTATATTTACGCATGTGTAAATATATTTTTGGAAGAAAAAATTAAAACATCAAGTTACAAAGTATTATGTTTGTATTTATTTATCTAAACATTTCTTAGGTGGCCATATACAAAACAGCTCTTAATGCCAGATGATATCCTATTATTTTGTTGAAAGATAAAACCCAACACCAAAGTAAACAAGCAAGAAAATAAGAAGAGTAAAAAAAAAAAAAAAACTTGCAATAAACATTGAAAGTAATTAATAGTGATAGTTAAGCAGTATCACTTTTGCATCAACTAATCAGAGTGGACACTGATATGAATACAATGTGTGCTGAAGTGGTACTTGTGGCTAATTATTTGTACTGTTAAGGATGCAATCACCAAATATCACTTAAAATAACAAATGTGCTGATTTAGTTTTTTATTTAATTATTTAGTTAAGAAATATTAAATTACAAATTTTAAGGAAATATACTAAATCAATTGTATATTTTCTACTTTCCATGCTTTTCTTAATGTATTCAAGCTTTTTACTTTTCTTCAGGCTCAGTATCATAACTAGTGAACAACTTGAGTCATCTAACAAAGCTTTCCTGAACACGTCACCGTTCCTTTGACCATATTGCTATATAGAAGGTTTTGAATCCATATGTAATGCTGAAGCTACAGATATTTATTCACTTAATATTTAACCAGTTGTGTTTTCCTTTTTCCTATAGTTTTACACCTTCAGCATCTATGAGGTAAATACTCAATCAATTGCTTTCCAGGATTACTGTAAATGGCTTGTTTATGTACTATTCAACAATGTCCATAATGCAGTTCCATGATAAACAACATTTATTTTCTTAAGTAAAATAACTAGCAGAACACTCAATAAAATAAAATACCTTGAAGGAACTCAAATATAAGATTTTGCTCTGTTTTCTGAATGACAACTTTGGGAAGAAAAATTTTCTTATAGCCAATCAGCAATGGAATATAGGTGCAATAGTTAAAGGGAGCATATATATACAAAGGATCAGTAGCTTGTGATAGGCAGGATAACACAGTGATGAAAAGACTGGACTTTGAAGCAGTATTTGACCTGGGCTCTAGATTATGGGGAACTTTCCCTGAGGAAGGAGTAGTCTTTCTAATTAGAAAAATATTTAATGGTAAATTTGAGGCATGAATGTTATCTGGTCTCATAGATATAGAATATGGTTGACACAGAAGAAAATAAGGTGGGTGTGCCAGTTTGAATCTGTTGTGTATCCTAGAAAAGCCATGTCCTTTAATTCTCAGTCAACATTGCTGGGTGGTATCTTTTTTATTGTTTCCATGAAAATGTGACTCACCCAATTGTGGTGGTAACATTTGATTAACTGGTTTCCATGGAGATGTGTCTCCACCCATTCATGGTGGGGTTGCTTACTGGAGCCCTTTAAGAGGAAACCATTTTGGACAAAGCTTTAGAGTCACCAGAACCAACAGATGCAACAAGATGGAAAGAGCCCAAGGGAAGGCTAGAGATGAAAGCCAGCCTAGAGAAGCAAAGTAGGAATCCCCAAAGGAACAGAGGCTGAACTCAATAGAGCCCAAGAGTAAAACACCAGCAGATGTGAGCCATGTGACTTCTCAGATGACAGAGGTGTTCCTGACAAGTCAACCTTCCTTGAATTAAGGCCCTAGATGCCTTAGTTTGACATTTTTATAGGCTGAGAACTGTAAACTTGTAGCTTATTAAATTTTCCTCATTAAAAAAGCTGTTCCAGTTCTGGTATATCACACTCCAGCAGCTTACAACTAGAAGAGTGAGGAAATAGGTGATTGTGAGGTCACGGAAGGAATTTAATGCTATGGTAGGGAGTGATGGGGAGTTCTTTCTGTATTTAATCAGAAATCGTTTAACATTTTAGAAGAAGGAAGTGATATAATACAAGTAGATTTAAGACAACTGGATTAAATGTGGAAATTAATTAAAATAGGAAAATAGAGTTTTTACTTCATCATTGTTAAACATGTTTCAATGAGATAATCCTGTGAACACTTGTACATCTCATGTGCTTTCATTTCCTACATTTGCTCAAAGTGACCATTCTAGTTTTTGTAAAATGTTTTCTTCGCTTGGTGTTTACCACATCAGAAACTCATGACTAGCTTTATCTTAATAATAATTATTCATTGAATACCTGCATGGGTAACTTTATTGCTCATTAAATATTGCATTGACATTTGCATATAAATTTTCTTGTTTTGGCCTCCCTGTCCTCAGAATACTTAGTTGCAGTTTTTCTCATATACTTTCAAAGTATATAAGACACTTTCAAAGTGTCTAATATCATTTTCATACAGATAGCTCCCATCTGTGTATCTCTAGTACAAGTCTCTCTTTAGTGTTCCACCTGGATATGTCATCTTTTATATCAAAATTGAAGTCTAGAGTTTTCTTTTCTTGACTAAATTATGGCAATTGTCTCCTATATAATCCCTATTTATAATATATAATCCCTATTTATAACTCCCATTTTTTTTTTTTGCATGGGCAGGCATGGGGAATTGAACCCTGATTTCCAGCATGACAGGTGAGAATTCTGCCACTGAGCCACCGTCGTACCTCCCAACTCCCACTTTTTTTGATCAATTGCCATTTATAAAATACAAAAACTCAATCTTCTTTCATCCCTGTACAGAAAAAAAAACCACCTCTATTGTAAAAATTACTTTTTAAAGGCAAAGGGGTTAAAAAGTATATATGGCAAAGTCAGGAATCCATTCTCTTTCACTTGTTTACTATATTAATCTGAACAATTTGACATTTGTAAACCTCAGTGTCTTTATGAGTATAAAAAAGGAATAATTAAGGATAGCTACTCATAAACATTTTTGATTATTGAGTGGGATCATGCCTAATGTTTGCATAGTCCAATGCCTATCTTGAGTAAGTAGTCAAAAAATTTTGAATTATTCATACTTTTATAAGCTATCAAATATTCTTAACAGACAGATCAGACCCATACCTATATACACAGTTTTATCTTCTATTAATCCTCTTCAAAAGAAAATAGAGAGCAGGGTTTGAACAGTAAGTTGGCAAGATCATATTTGCATTTTGTTATTAAGATATTGGCTGCAATATAAAGAATGAATGGACCAATACAGTGTCTTAAAATATTACCGAATTCTAGTCCTACACAGAATCTTTGAACAGCTAGCAAAAACCGGCCAAGCCATCTTCCTCAAAACTTTAGATAACAGTAAAGTGGTTGCAGTAACTGGGCACATGGTGAATCAAGAAAATGCAGCTTTACAGGTGATAGATAAAGGTAGCACTGCCTGGCCTCTACCCCACCCCCTCCCTGGCGGAGATGAGCCAGCCTATGGTACCACTGAGCATCCTTGGCCCTGCTCTGAAAGTAGCAGAGTAACCTATATGCACCTAATGGGACTTCTGTATTCCCATGTCTATCTCAGGTGGAAACCTGAAAAACTGAACCAGGAAACTCATCCTGGGCTCAGTCTACCAGAACTGGTCCTGCTTAAAGAAGCTGTTTGCAGACAACTAAAGCAGAGTCAGAATCAATTAAGTGAGAAGGACCTGAGGCAAAAGATTATCTGCATTAACTCATAATAGAACACCCAAGAGTGGAAGAAAGTCAATTTCATTAGGAGTAGAAGGGACATTTGAATTCCTATAATTGAGGGAATTGCTAAAGCCAGGAGCAAGCACAAGCCTATGAAAAAGAGCAGGCAATTAACCCCCTTTAAGATGATAGTGTTGAATAGAGAGATTAAGAAAATGTCCCAGGGTATTGTGTTCATTGAGTGTCAGACATAGGACACAAATGATACTTCTATGACTGCAAAGCCCATATTCAATGTAATAATTTTGAATCATTAAATGTTAATGTAATATAAATAGAATGAATTGGGGATATTTATATTAAATAACAGCCTTTCTATGCAAGGTAGCAGCATTCTTATCACTTCATTACATTAACACATTGCTTGAATCCCAATACTTAAAGAAATAGATTGAATTATAAATGGGCCAGTGAAATGAATTACACTTAACAAGACAAGTAATGGCTTAGTGCTTAAAAGTCTTTTAATTGTTGGCATAATTAAGTGAGTAGAACCTTTAAAGTCACTATTTTGTTAGCTGTGGTATAAAGATACAAATAGAATGCTCTTTATAATTAAATACCAATTTGTTCCATATATGAGCAATTTAATACAAAGAAGTTGCCAGCATTCTTTTTTTCAAACAAATGTGACCCATTCTTCCCCCGTCTTTTGGTTTTATGATCCTTGATTTGAGTGACTATCAGAATAAAAGAAGTAAGAATACTATTTTATAAAAATTACTTGCAAAAGGAGATATTTCTAAGATTATCTTGATCAAATCATGTTGGTAATATATTTAATTATCTGTGGAAAATAACATTGAAGATTTCTGTGGAAAGTATAGTGGATTCTAAACAGCCTTGGATAAGTCCTAAGTTGAAAATTATGACATATTTTTATAATAACTAAAGCACTCCTTGTTTTGTTATTTGTATTATCACTATGGCTTTTGTGAAGACATTGGGAAGAAATCAGCAGCTTTCTTACTTCCGCGTGGTTTAAATACATGATAGCAAAGAAAGATAATTAACAACAGAGAATTTCTTAAATTCCAAGCATAAAAGAGGGTAACGTAGAGAAGGGACTTTCCTGAAATAATTTCCTATCTAATATAAATGCAGATTTCTATGTCTTTTTCAAAAAGTTTTTCCACATAGGAACCTCATTGTTATCTCCTTTTTGTGTAGGACTGTTCCCACCTCCCATTCTAAAGATCTATATCCCCTCAAATGAAGGAAATTATTTTAATTCTTAGATGGGGATATCAATATTGAGCAAACACCTGTTCTAGTTAACATCTTCCCCAAATATTGAGTATATGAGGGGAGACCTATTATCTCCTGTGTACTTCATTAAGTTCTTAGAAACAAAAGCCCTTTGTCTTGCCATGTTTTTTTTTTTTTTTTTTTCTCCCTACAGTAATGAATTACGAGCAAATCATTAAAGGGTGCATGGATAGTTCAGTGGTCAGAATGCCCACCTTTCATGTGGGAGACCCAGGTTTGATTCCTGGACCATGCATCAAAAAAAAAAAAGGTAAGAACAAATCACTTAAAAGATTCATAAAATACTATGAAAAATTCAAACAACATGCAAAAACAGTTAATGTGAATTGGTATTTAACAGGTAAAGGTAAACAACCTAATATACTAAAAGATTATCAAAATTATTGGTATTAGTGATTAAAAATTCCTAAACAGGGTACATGAGTGGTTCAGTGGTAGAATGCTCACCTTACATGAGGGAGACCTGGGTTTGATTGCCAGACCATGCATTACCCCTCAAAAAATATCCTAAACACAGGACATCATTTTATACTCACAACTTTCAAGAAATGAAAATCCCTACAATACAAAATGTTGAGCTGGCAGTATCTACATTGCTGGTATCAGTGGAAGTTGATAGTGATAATTTGGAAATCAATTTGACATTATTTTTTTAAAACTGAACAATTCTATACATTATGATCTTGTGATCTAGAAATTTTAATTTTAGATATTTAACAAAGAGACTTAGGTGTATGAAACCTAAAACTGTGCGAGAATATAAACAGTGAGTTCATTTAAAAGTTAAAAAGCAGAGTTTAAAATCAGCTGTGCAGTGGAAAATGAAGCATAATATATGACTTCCACAAAAGATTATAAAACTTGTAAAATTGTGCCTATGAAGAAAACTCATAGAGGTTCAGTTTCTAAGGTTTTTATAGGAGACTAGTTGTGTAGATACCCTCTACTAAGCAGATACAAACATTAAAGACTCCCAGAAAGAAAATAAGTTTTCCAAATAAACCATATTGCTTGCACAAAATGTTAGGCACACTTAGCAATTCTTTATTTTTTTGGCATGGACAGTCTTTGGGAATCAAGCCCAGGTCTCTGGCATGGCAAGCAAGAGCTGTGTCACTGAGCCACCATTGCCCACCCCAGATTTGGCAATTCTTATTTAAAAAATCATAAAATGAAATATACATATTGAAAATGAATGAAGCAACAAAAAATGAAATAATAACCTCAACAAAGTCATTACAGCTAATAAATGAGATCAGCAAAGTGGCAGAGTACTTGCAAAAGATCTACATGCAAAAATCAGTAGCATTTCTATATAGTAGTAATAAACACCCTGAAGAGGAAATCAAGAAAAAAATCATTTTCAATAGTAGCTAAATGAATCAAATATCTAGGAATAAATTTAACTAAGGATGTAAAAGATTTGTACATAGAAAACTACAAAACATTTCTGATGAAATCAAAGATGTAAATGAATGAAAGGATATACCACGTCCTTGAATTGACAGACTTACATATTATTAAGATGTCAGATCTACCCAAAGTAATTTACAGATTCAATGCAATCCCAATAAAAATCCCAGTACTTTCTTTGCAAAAATGGAAAATTCAATCGTCAAATTTATAAGGACCCAAAATAAGAAAACTATCTTGAAAATGAAGAATGATGTTCCAGGACTCACATTTTCCTATTTTGAAACCTACAGTAAAGCTGTAATCTCAACAGTAATCTCAACAGTCTGGTGGTAGCCTAAGGACAGACATATAGACCAATGGAATCAAACTGAGAATCAAACAGAAATAAACCCTTACATGAGAGGCCAATTGATTTTTGCCAAAAGTGGAGAGATTACTTGAGGAAAGAATAGTTTCTTCTAACAAATGATAGTGGGAAAATGGGATATTCATAAATAAAAAATGAAGGTGGACCTCTACCTCACACCATATAAAATGTATGACAGAACCTAATATAAAAACCAAAATTATAACCCTAGAGGGTAATATAGGGAAGCATCTTTAAGGCCTTGTGTTAAGCAATAGTTTCTTTGTCTTTACATCAAAAGCACGAGCAATATAAGACAAACTAGATAAATGGAACCTCACCAAACTTTAAGAAAAGAAAAAATTTGTGCATCAAGGACTTTATCATGAAAGTAAAGAGACAACCTATAGAATGGGAGAAAATAGTTGGAAGCCATATACCCAATAAGGACTATATAATAAGCCATATGTCCAGAATATATAAAAAATCCTACAACTCAACAGCAAAAAAACCCAAGTCAATCTATTTAAAAATAGGCGAATACTTGACATTTCTCCAAAGAAGAAATACAAGTGGCCAATAAGCATATAAAAAGATTCTCAGCATCATTAGCTCTTAAAGAATTTCAGCTCAAAACAAATGAGACACCAATTACATGTACTAGAATGGCTATTTCTAAAAAATAAAGGTAAAAATACAAAATATAAAAAGTCTTGAAGAGGATGTGGCAAATAGGAACATTTATTTGTTGTCAATTGGAATGTAAAATAGTGCAACCACTGTGGAGGAAAAGTGTAGGGGTTCCTCAGAAAGTATAGAATTAAGTATAGAATCACCATATGACTGGGAAATCTCACTTCTAAATATATTCCAAAAAGAATTGAAAGCAGGTAATCAAACATATTTTCAGACAGATGTTCACAGCAGCATTTTTCACAATTGCCAAAAGATGGGAGCAACCCAAGTTTCCTTTAACAGATCTATGCATAAACATGTGGTATATGCAAACTATAGAATTTTGTTTAGCTGTGAAAAAGCAATGAAGTCCTTACACATGCTACAACGTGGATGAACCTTGAAAATGTCATGTTGAGTGAAATAAGCAAGACACGCAAGGACAAGTGTTACATGATCTCACTTACATGAAATAAATAGAATACATGAATATTTATATTAAATGACTTGGCTATAAAAATTCATAGAAGGGAGGAGCAATGGTGGCTCAGTGGCAGAATTCTTGCCTGCCATGGCGGAGACTTCCCCCCCAAAAAAAATGTAGAGTCAGAAAATTGATACAGGTTATAAGGGCACAGGCTTGGGAAAGGTAAGAGGAGATAATGCTTACTGGGTACAGAGTTTCTCTTTGGAGTTATGGAAAATTTTGGAAACGGCCAGTGGTGTTGGGAGCATAAATTTGTGAATATAATTAAGTGAAATTTATCGTATATTTGAAAGCTATTAAAATGGTAAATTTTAGGTTGCATGTTACCAGAATAAAAAAAAAAATGAATGAAAGTATTCTTCGGAAACAGTAAACCGTAATGTATACTATGGACTATTTAGTAGAAAAATTAAAAGAGTTAGTAATAGGAAAAACTGCATGTGTGAGAGGGGTATATGGGAATTCTGTGTTCTCTGCATGATTTTTCTATAAAACTACAAAACCTACAACTATTCTAATAACAGTTACAATTAGAAAAAAATGTGTGTATATATATATAGTCCTTATTGGATATATGGTTTCCAAATATTTTCATTTATATATATGTAAATGTGCAGAGAGGATTAACATAGTAGGTCTGAGACTGCTGTCCTTGGCCCTTGGTTGGTGTCTGGAAACTTGGATCTCAGATATTTCCCTCCAATTCCTTATAGAAAATACATCAAAACAGGAGGTAGTTGGACAATGAAAAAGAGTAAAAGAAAGGAGCAGACTGCAGCATGTAAACCTTTAATATTGTTTAACCTTATTCATTAATAAAGTGTTTTGTCACTTATGGTAAATACTCAGTGAATACAAATTGATTATTGTGTATCAAAATAAAAGGTTGTGGTAACTGCCTTAATTTTTATTAATTTGATACCTGATGAACCCAAACATTGAAAATAATGAATATAATGAACAGTTTGTCCTATGAATTTATTGTGGAAGTTCTTTGGGTGATGAGGCACAAACACAAGCCACGAATGCATGAATGGATAGGTTTGTTGCCATCAGAAGCCATCAAGGGGGAGAAGAGAAAATGAGGACAACAAAGGTGTCCTCTGTGCATCTATCCCCCTAGGTTCCTATGAGGGTCCATGGAAGAGTGGGGAAAGAAACACATTTGATCCCAAGTTCTTTTGTGACCCAAAAGGGATGGCTAGGGCTTTCCCATGGATACTGGGGTTTGGAAGTTACAATCTACATGTTGTGAAATGCAGAAGCAGCAGTCTTATCACCCTTGAGATACAGGCCTTTCTTGTAAAATATGCAGCACAAAAAAGGAAAAACTGCAAGGGGCCCTTTGTAGAAGAAATGGCAGATTCAGTATGGAGAAGAAGTGGCAGGGGCCACTCGGACAAACTAAGGACAACACTTTTCACACAAACCAGAAGGAAGTTCAGGCCTTGCTGGTTGTGATTATTCCTGTGCCAGGGTTAGCTGTGCTGGTTTGTCAAAGGGCAAATTTATGGCTAAACCAGGCAAGGTGATAAGGCACCAAACATAATTTATTTTATGCCATTACAATTGACTTGAAAGTAATAATTCTTGCTAGTTTATTTCTTTTTCATATGTCCTAATAGAATATTTCTGATGAATAAAATTTGTCTCCTCACTATGTAAAGAAAAGTTAATGTTAATGTTTGGCATAACTTAGAACTCTGAAAATAAAAGAGAGGGGAGAGAGAGAAAGAAGGAGAAGGTCAAGAGGAGGTGGTGAGTAGGAGGAAAAAAATCTATGTTTAACAATATGTAATTAAGAAGAGCATCTAAGTTGAAAAAAGCAAGTCAAAATCATAAGTATGTTGCGATAAAAATCTGTAGTAATTATAAAGAGAAAATTGGAAACAATATAATGCACCATTCTCTTGAAACCACTCAATCAAATGCACCAGGACAGCAGAGGGCATATATTTGGTCATTGTTTTGACAGTTGTTGTCAAAGGCTGAAACTCAATAGATTATATATTATTCACATAAATTTCTGTGGCTGTGTTTCAGGTTTTACAGGTCAGTGGGCAGCTTTTATCCATGAAGAAATTCAATGAGCTAGATCCTTCTATCTTGTATCTCTACTATCCCCTCAAGCTTTCTTGTCATCAACTTCCAGCTGAAGTAAGCAGAAGACATGAGGAAGAAGAACTGTCACTTTTCAAACCCTTGCCCTAGAACTGGCAAATATAAATTCTATATATTCTATTAAATAATTCAGTCATGTAGAAAACCTCAAAGAAGATTGAAAAAGGTGGTCTTGTTATATCTAAAGAACAAGGGAATTAGATTTTTAGTGAGCAGCTGAAAATTTCCATTACATATCGTTAGCTTAAGACTCATGTCTTGAATGCAGACTTTTCAACATGAAGATTTAAGTAAATAATACAAAACTTTTTATATTGGTTCATCCAGCTCTATTACATCTAAAAGTGCAAACAAGGGACACTTTAAGGGAGAGCATGGTTGTCATCCATTATTCCTATCTTGAGTTGAGTAATGAACCCACATTCTACATTTCTTTTAAATTATTGAGGATCTGTCATCTCTTAATGAACCTTACTCATATTTACAAAATTTTATTTCTTAGGATGAAAGTCAAGTAATGGAAATCATTATTGTTCAACCTGGTATTACATTAGTCTTAATATAATGTCTTTCGAGTGTTGGTAGTATATCTAAAAATAGTATTCTTAAAGAAAACACACATTTTTGAAATGCAATACTTACCCAGATGTGTTTTGTTACATTTTCTTCTCACCTTGAGTATTTTCTTAATTTTATTGAGCTTTTTTTCGTATGAAAAATTAAATTAGGATAAACTTAGGTATGACATTCAGGTTTATATGTTATTTCCCAGCATACCTGTACATTATAATATCTTCAATTGTCTTTACAGTATTCTAATAATTTAACCATTCAATCAAATAGCCCTTATTGAGCCCATAGGCTAAACCTAAGGTTAAGTTTCTATTGAATTACCTCTATGATGTTTAAATTTTATTTTTATCCTATGAAATGCACTAGTAATATTTTCTCAGAAATATTACTATTAATTAATAAATTACTATTACACCATATTGTTCATAATTAAAACAAAAATGCTATTTTCCTTAAATCTTTTACTTTGGTGCTTTAAACTTATATATTTCACACCCATTCTTTCTGCCCATTGGCCCATGCAGAACTTAAAAGATTTAAGTTTTAAGAGATAAAAGTGTTGCATTTTTGCTACACTTAAAAGATTAAGCATAACATGAGACTATGCTTCCAGATCAGAAGTCTTTATGTAAATCTTAACAAGAATCTTTTTCTCATGTTTTATTTTCCCAGACAAGTAACAAAGTAGCAGTATTTACAGGTGCAAGAGGAAAGCCACAAAAGAAGAATATTTTTTTTCAAGGAAAATAGAAACAAATTATGAAAAATTCTAAAATTAAACAGCATAAAGCTTGAACATATGTTAAATAGACTCCAATCAAATCCTATTTCTTCTTTTAGTTTAATGGAGGTTTTGCAAGTTTTACATTTTAATATATTCATAAAGATCTCAATGTAAATTTAGGAGAAGGCATTTCAAATACTTCTTATATTTCAAAATATTACATGAAATATTCTCTGATTGTGAAGTTTTTCAATTGTGTACTTTGGAATTAATGATCAGAAGAGGGTATGTTTCTTTCCTTCAATGCCATTCGTATAGTGAAAACTTTATCATATATGAAAAGCTCTGTAAGTTTTTAGTGAAAGTAACAAAATGGGCATAACGAATAAGATTTCCTTTATTATTATACATTATATGACAAAATTCTTCATATTGCAGTTAATTTCTGAGCCTCTTATGTTGTCTTTCAATTGTTAAGCTATAGAATGCATATTTGAAAATAAGTATGAAACGTATCTAATCTAGATTAGATATGATTTTTTTAAAAATTTGTTAACATAATATTGATCTACAATGTTTTGTCATGTGAATACACCCATGAAACCATCATTGAAATTAAAATAGTGAATATATCCATGTCACCCAGAATTTTCCACTTGGCCATTTGTGATCTATTCCTTGTTCCCTCCCTTATCTAAAGGCAACCACTGTTTTTTGTAATGAATTCACTTATATTTTGGCAGTATTATATAAATGAAATAATATTGTATAAACTCATTTTTTGTTTGGTTTCATTCACTTGTATAACTATATGAAGATCAATCTGCGTTGTATCATATAACAATAGTATGCATCTTTTTATTTCTGAAGAGTATTTCATTTTGCAGGTATAACACAATTTATTTTTTTATTCACCTATAATTGATATGTTTCCAGGTTTGAGTTATTAAAAAGAAAGCAGCCAAGAACATTCATATTCAAGTTTTTATATGGATGCATACTCTTTTTCTGTTGATATTACCTAGGAATAGAATGACTGTATCATATGACAAGTGTATGTATAACTTTTTAAGAAATTGCCAAATTTACTTAAGTGGTTTTATACTACTTTAAATTCTCACCAGCAAAGTATGAGAGTTCTAATTCCTCCACATTTTTGCCATGGTCATATTTTTTATTTTGATTATCCTTGTAGGTGTGATATGATAGTTTATTATAATTTAAATTTGCATTTCTCTAGTGAATAATGAGATTAAACATCTTTGTATGTGATTACTAGTTGTGTGTATACTTTCATTGGTGAAATACCTTTCTTTGTTGAAATTTAGCCCCTTTATAATTGGATTTGTGATTTCTTATTATTGAATCTGGAGAGTTCTTAATATGTTCTGGAAACAAATCCTTTATGGATATGTAATTTGCAATTGTAGGGTGAATGGGTGGTTCAGTGGTAGAATGCTCACCTTCCTTGTGGGAGACCGGGTTCGATTCCTGGACCATGAACCCCCCCCCAAAAAAAATTACACTTATTTTCTCCCAATTTGTTGCTAGCCTTTTCATTCTCTTCAATATTGTTCACGAAGCTATTGTTTTGTTTTATTTGAATGTTGTAAAAAAAAATTATCATAGTTTCCTTTTATAGATCAAGATTTGGGCGTCTAACAAATTTTTGCCATATTCAAGGTATAAGATATTTTCTTCTAAAAAATTATCATTTTAGATTTTATATTTAAGTATAGAACACAATTAATTAGATACTTAAGTTTTGTTATTTAGTATTAGGTATGGATCAAAATTCATGTCATTGCTTGTGAATATTCATTTGTTCCACTATTTATTGAAAAATCTATTTTTTATCCACTGAATTAACTTTTCTCAGTCAAAAATCTTTGACCAAGATATGAGTTTTCCTTCCATCATAAATATTAACTTTTCCACATATCTGAAGATCTCTGTATGTGTTCTTCCTACAATATCATCCACATATACTTTTCTGGACTCTATATTCTTCTCTGCTGGTCAATTTGTCTATATTTATACCAATAGAACACTGTTTGATTTATAGTTACAGCATTTTATTAAGTCTTAGATGTATAACTATAGCATTTTATTAAGTCTTAAACTAAGAAGAATTAATCTTCTGACTTTATTATTCTTTGTCAAAGTTGTCCTGGATATTACGTGTTCTTCAAATTTTCATCTGGCTTTGAGAACCAGTTTGTCAGTTGGTACAAAATAGCTTGCTGAAATTTACATTGGGATAGTGTTGAATCCATAAAACAGTTTGGGAAGAATTGTTATGCTAACCTTACTGAGTCTTCCAACACAGGAAGAGAAAACAGAGATGCCAATTTTGTTCCAATATATATTTTGCATGTATTGAGCAACAGAGTTTTGTTTTGCTTTGTTTTAATGTTAAAACCATAATATTGTCTATTTATGTTTGATTGTGAGTCTGGTGAGAACAGTCTTACTGAGAAATTGTTACTCAAACACCATATGAATGAATTTCTTTTTGAAATAGAATTTGAAACTGGTGCCCAAGTGAGATACATTTTAAAATTATTTAAATGTTAAAATTAAAAAAGCAGTGAGTTTTGTATAGATAATAAACAATATAAACTGGAACTGTGATAAACAGATATTCAATAATAAGTATTTCAATAACAATGGATGCTATGGGAAGAAAATGGAACACTGTAAAAATCTTTGTAATGATAATAGCAGGTTTTGAAAAGGTCTACTTTCTGTTGCGCCCTCCACCCTCTGAAATTATTTTCTAAGTATCATATCCCATATAAAATGTTCACGTAAAGAGAACGCATATTCTCTTTATTTTCTTTGTGCATAGAATTATTTTGGAATTAATTATTGGATACATTCCAATGAATTTACATTGTTTCTTTGGTTTTCTTGCTCATTTTTAATAAATGTGAACTACTTTACATACACTGAAATACTAATAAAATGTACATAGTATATAATATATGATATATGTGGGATGCATATGGACATTTATTATGATACTATATAGCTCCTCCCGTATTAAAAATTAGGGATCATACACACCGAGGTTCCACCTTGCATACCAATGGCTCTTCAGCCTGTCTCAGCTCAGCCCCTCACTTCACTGGGAATATGTCTTTCCCTCCCATGAATATCATCATCATCATCATCATCGAAGAGCTCAAAATAACATATGCTCCAGGTCCTATGGAAACTGGATCTATCCTTAACAGAGCGCATTCACTGCCTGCAGATGTCAGTAAAAGATGTAGTAAAGGATGATGTTCAGGAAGAAGGAAAATGAACTCAGAAAGGAGATTTAAGAATCAAGCAACAATGAAACAAATAATTGTGTCAACTGAACAACAATAGTAAAATACATGTGACAACCTGGATGAATCTTACAGCCTTCATGTAAGTGCAATAAGCCAGACACAAAAGGGAAAATATTGTATGACCTCACTGACATGAAATAATTAAAATAAGAAAACTCATAGGTTACAAGGGGATGGGGTAAAGGTAGGGAAAAGTGAGGTAAGGCTTAAAATGTACAGAGTTTCTATTTGGGTTGATGGAAAATTTTGCTAATAGATGGAGATGATGGAAGCACAAAATTGTGAACATAATGATTCACAGTGAATTAAATATCTGATGTGTGTTAAAAGGGTAAATGTTAGGCTCTATGTTGTCTACTTGTATACAAATGTGTGAATTACACAGTGAACCTTAAGTATGAGTTTTCATCAACAGTAACAAATGTACCCCACCATTGCAAAGTGTTGATAATAGGATGGTATTTGGGAAATCTATATTTTCTGCAAGGTTATTCTGTAAACCTTTCACTTCTCTAATAAATTAGAATAATAAATGAAAAATAAACTATTCTTAAAAAAAATGAATCAGAATTTCACCAGTAACTGTGAAGTACCCGTATTTTCTCTTCAATTCCATCTCTCTTCTTCAGAGTTAATCATTCTGATTATTGGAATAATCATTCCCTATTATTTCATAGTTTAACCAATTACATACACATCTGTGTTGGATGGAATTGTGTACCCTAGTTTGGACATGTGCTTGGTTTTGTTCCCGATTATGGTGCATGTGAAAATAGGATGTTTTCAAATGTGACTTCAGTCAACCAATTTAATCAGATTGGACTTTAATCTGGACTGGTGAAGTATTTAGCAAATAGAGTGGAAGTCAGATGAAGAGAAGCCACAGGGAGCAGCCTGAAACTGGAATTCAATGGAATCTGGAAGAGAAAGAAGAAGATGCCACCATGTGCAATACCATGAGACAAAAAAAACGAAGAGCCACAAAGATTGCCAGCAAAGTAGAAGATACACATCATGAAAGGGTGCAAGCCTTCTAGCCTTTGAAGCCATGAGCCAATAAATTCCTGTTGTTAAATCAACACATTGTATGGTATTTAGCAATTAGGGAACTAAAACAACTTCCCTAAACAAGACTTTAAAATGTTTTTAAATGGAATAATGTGACAGGTCTTTTTGCGCTCCCTGATTTTTTGTTGGATGGTGGTATTTAAAATAATGTATCTGTAATTATATCTATATCTGTGATTCTTTACTGCTTTTACTACTGTATATCATTCCACTGTATATTCATACTATAATGAATATATTAATTTCGTTGTTAAAGTACATGAAGGGTGACTCCAGTCGGCATTTTTAATATACCAAAATGAACATTCTTTACACATATCTGTGGATTTTCTGGGGTTTATTCCAAGGAATGGAATCATGCATCATGGGGCATGCACACATTTACATTACTAAGTACTGAAAACAACAATAACACTGTTTCCCAAGCTGCACAAATTTATATTATTTGCCTGCATTCTGGGGGTTGTGTTGTTTCCTATCCTTGTGAAAACCAGGCAATGTCAGAAATATTGCTGATCTGTTTGACTGGGATCCTTATGGTATCTCATTGTGAGTTTATTTTCATTACTAATAATGGGTTAAACATATTATCATCTGTTTATTGGTCACTTGGATTTTTTAATGTGCCTATACAATTCCTTTGCCCGTTTTGATATTGAACCAAAGTTATTTTTCATAAAGAAATTTTGCACTTGTTTGTGCACAACTTATCTTTTCTTATGTGGTTGTTTTTTTCATATTTTTATGCTACACTTTTATGAAGATTAGTTTTAATTTTATGGTATTATATTTATCAAGTGTTTCCTTTATTGGTAGTTTTCTAGTTTGCTAGTTCTTGATAGGAAAGACAGCTAACTTTCATCTGAGGTTCTTTCTTACGTGGGAAGGCACAGGATGGTTTCTGCTGGACTTCTCTAGAGGCCTCTGGGTTCCAACAACTTTCCCCTGGGTGATTTCTTTCTGCATCTCCAAAGGCCTGTGCTGAGCTGTGAGTGCTGAGATAAGATACGCTGAGCTGCTTGGGCTGTGCTACATTAAGTTCTTTCATTTAAGCACCAGCCAATTAAATCAAACATCATTCACTGCGGCAGGCACACCTCCTAGCCAACTGCAGATGTAATCAGCAACAGATGAGATTCACACACCATTGGCTCATGTCCACAACAATAGATCTAGCAATAGATCTTCACCTGCCCAAGTTGACAAGTGAATCTAACTACCACAGCTAGTGAATGCTCTTTTTAACCACATACTTTTCTTCATTGAGTTCTTGAAAATATTTTTCTATATTACATAATTAGTACTTTATAGATTTTCTTTTACTGCTAATTAGAAATTAATTGTGGATAAGAGGCAAGGGTCCAATATAGTTTATTTTCCTTCACAGGTAAGCAACTGAAAATGATTTTTGCACTATCTATTATTCATACTTTACAGTTATTAAGTTAGATTTTATAATTTAACTATTGTTTCTTGAAGATCTGTTTATTGTTTTCTCCCTATGGTTACTTTTAAGATCTTTTCTTTATCTTTGCCGTTCTCTATTTTATTTTTATTTTCTTGCTTGCAGCATATTGGAGTTCTTGAATTTTGAATAACATAGAAAATTGAATCACAAGAATAGGCTCTGTTAAGACTCATGCATCCATCCCTAAGTCTCTTAAGTTTTTCCATTTTTTCCCTAGAACAGCCTTCACTGCAGCCTGGATAATTTCTTTCCGCTATCTTGGATTTAACTAATTTTTTATTCTCTTTTGTCCATTCTCAATCCAAACTAATCTACTGAGTATTTAAAATTCATTAGTTTAATGTCCCTTTCCTTTTTACATAACTTCCAACATGATATTTTCCTTTTACTTCTTAAAACAGCTGTGCATGGTTATTTTATTTCTCAGTCTGATAATGTAAGCTTCTGAAATATTTTGTGTTTTTATTTTCTTTCATGTCCTTATAAATACTTTATTTTGGGGGGGCATTTGGTATTTCTTTTACTGCTGATTTTTCTTAAAAATTATTAATTGGGGTATGATTATGGTATATGTCTTGAGATTATCTGAATTCTTTTCCATTAAGCACTTTGACATGTAACAGACTATGAGATTTTTAGTTAATTCCTGATTAAGGCTTTTTAAAAATTACCTTTATACTATGAGTTTCTACAACATCTGGGTAATGACAGGCTAGTTGTTACAATTTGTCAGTCATTTTTATCTTTGCTTTTACTGTGTTTAGAGGTAGATGAGGCAATCCCCTTGAAAATTATTGAGCCTATGGGAATGGGCCATTTTTTATGTCTGTTTCCTTTACAGTAAGTGTAGCCCTTTGGATTCCCATTTTGTTGGAATATGATTTCCTATTTTGTTCTGCCACAAGCTCTGTCTTTTGTTTAGTATGTAAAGCTCAAGTTGTGAGATTGGCAAATTCTCCCTGTTAAAAACTGACGTTAGTATCAATCTGTATCTATATCTCCAATACCTTCATTTACTTAGAATTTGAAATATTGATTCAAAGTGTTTCCATGTGTGTGTGTTCTAATGCTTTAAAAGAATCTTTCGGTGGGATCATAAATCTGTTTGCTTGGCCATCCAGATTTCAGAAATAGCTCAATACTTGTGACATTTATCCTTAGTCATAATCTGTGCATGCACTCATACTTGACAGAAAATATAAATCCATCAGGACTGAACATTATGGATCCTCTCCAACAAAGCTCATCATCTGAACGCTTGAATATTGATGTTAGCTTACACTTTTGATCCCTTCCTCTTTTTGTCTCTCTCACCTTCTTTGAATTCTTTTAAAAAAATGTTTATAAGGGTTTTTTTTTATTATTATTAAAATGCTAAAAACTAACCTTTGCTCGTGGTCTCTCAATTTCAAATGACTCTTCTTAACCACAATAACAACAGCAGAAACAACAGAAAATTGATGTACTGTTTAGAAGTATCTCTTTAATAACATATACAATTCCTAGAATAAGAATTCAGTCCACTGACTAGCTGAGTCAGCCTTGGCAAATTATTTTTCTTCCTGGGTTTTCAATTTCTAGTCATTAGCATGGAGAAGCTGGGATCTTGTCCTCAAAACATTTCTGTAAAAATGATTAAGATCATGTCTGTATAATTTCCAGCACATAGTGTGAGCATTGAAGAACCTGTTTTTATGGCAATATGTCCCCAAATTTCAATATTTTGTAAATGAATGTTGAATAATATGCAATTAATTTTGCAAAACATGCTCACAAACTTGTTATTTTTTTTTCTTTTCTTGTGGTCACTGCTTAAAATTAAGGGACATCTCTAAAAATAATTGAAATATTCATCAGAAACATAAACAATATGAGCAATTTCTCCCCAAATCATGATTATTTGAAACTACCAATATATCCCCTCTAAAAAGCCATCATTGGAATATTTTCTCATCCAAACAGTCCATATTACCTTAAACAGTAATTCCATTAATGTGTATAAAGTTGATAATTCTATTTTAACACATATTTTAGCTGTTTTCTCACTCTAATTGTAGGATAGAATAATTTAATGCATCCTTGAAGTTTGGAAGATTTATACCGCAATCAGGGTAGTAAATCCTTTTTATGATCTCAATTATTCTATCAACTGCTTGTGTTTAGGAGGCACTGTCTTCAGAATTCTCCTTTGGTGCTTCTTTCTCCTCTCTTGAACTCTGTCTTTGTAACTAGCTTCCATGGACTGTGGACTCTAAACTCATCCTTCTCAACTCAAGGAATATGACAGGCTCCTCTTTTGTTTCCTGTGCACTATCCTCTAGAAACTCCTTCAGGCAATAAGCCAGATAAAGTACAGTGACTACATAATTTCTTCTTCATGCCTTAAGGATCTCTGACCTTCATTGCTAGATATAAAGTGAAACTTTTCATTTTCTATATATTCTGTCCAGTTATTTGATTTTTCAGACAGATAGATAAGTCTGTTCCCTAATACTTCATGTTAACAGATGTAGAAATCTAGTTTAAAAAGTGAAATGAAAATACTTATTGACATAGATTTTGTGTTTTTATAAATTATTTCTTTGGTATAATTCTTATTGTATACTATTATTTCAATTCCTGATTGTGCACAATTGTGAACTTCCTTGCTGAATGTTGAAGGCATGCCACAAAACACAGGTAGGATCTTTGGCAAATCCTCAGAAAATTTGTTGGTTTTAGGTTTCTCAACAAGAGTGCAAAGTAATTTAGTAGGGAAACAATATTCTTTGCAACAAATGGTACTGTAACAACATCATAGAAAAGTTTGAAGGTAGACTGCTTCCTTACATCACCCTAAGAATTAACTCAAAATGAATCATCAGTTTTACACCACTAGAGTTAATGCTCTAAAATACCTTGAGGAAAATATAAGAGAAAATCTTAGTGATCTTGGATTAGGAAAAACCTCCTTAAATGCTATAACAAAAGCATCAGTAACAGAAGAAAAATTAGATACATTGGGTTTCATCACAATTAAAAACCTTGTGTTTCAAAGGACTCCATCAGGAAATGAAAAAGACAACCTAAAGAATGAAAGAAAAATATTTTTAAATCATATTTCTGATATAAGATATGATGGGGAACTATTATACAGAATACATACAGAACATAAAAAATTAAAACTTAGAAATTAAAAATAAAAATGGAAAGAGGAGAGTAATTCTGGGAAGATGGCCAAATAGAGTAGCTCGAGATCAACCCTTCTCTAGGCAAAAAGTAGGGAAGAGGTGGGAGGGTCACTGAGATGGCAATTCAAGAGTTCAACTGACCTGGGAGAGACTTCTGCACCCGTAGGGCAGCCCTCGTTGCAGAGACTGAGGAACTGAGAACCAGAAAGCTGGAGCCTGGTGTGGAGGCCCAGAGACTCCAGGAGTGCACAGAAGGAAACCCTGGACTAGGAAGTAA
>PVIY010027750.1:0-33870 GCA_004026745.1 Myrmecophaga tridactyla
TCTGTCTTAATATTTAAATAATTCCCTCCAAAATAATACGCTTATAGAAAATTTTGTATACACAAACTGACTTTTAAGGTATAATCAGAGTATTATACAATGTTGAACATTTCACGTGGATTACAGATTTACAACCAGCGCAAATACTTTTTTATGATTAAGAAGAAAACCTATACACTTTTTTAAGACCAATATATTTGAGACAGCTGGACTCTTAGATATTCTCATGTTGGAAAAATTTTTTATAGAACAAGGGTTGTTTTGTTAATTGTAGACAGAAAAGATATCTCCAAGTAGTGATGTGAATTAGAAAAATGCCAGTCAAACCCTTTCTTTAAGTGGGGTTAGTTATAATCCCAAATAATTTTTTTTCAAGAGTGCCAAATACACCAATTTTAAAGATATGGTTGACATTTGAATTAAGGAATATTCTTTTGGAATAAATATTGATTGATAAAGATTCTCTTCTAAAATATCACGTGAATATTGACACATATGATTTTTCTATGTACTTACTCATATAATATGCATTATACAAATCATGAGTATAAATACTTTTCATGCCATGTCACAAAGTGTATGTGTGCTCCTATGATAAATGAATTATGCTTTATGTACCGAAAAGAAATCTGTCTTGTAGTTGGGATACCTCAGGAATTACCCAGACATTCTGACAGCAAATGGGAGCAATACCTCAGGCACACCTGTCATCAATTGGAGGCACCCCGGAGTGTTCTTTCATGACTGTTGGGAAACTCTGTGCTAAAGCCATGCTATGCAATGTGATCTGCAGACAGGCTGGCTTTGAAATTACCTGTGAACCATTTAGAAATTACTACTAGGCCCCTACTGACCCAAACTAAGCCAGTTTAAATCTTAATAATATTTCATGATTCTTTTGCACATTATAAATTTAGAAGAGTGTTTTAAAGAGTGGTAACACTGATCCCAAGTTTTGATATTAAAGGGAGATTTAGAATACATATATCTCTTTGGTAGACTGAAACACAATAAGCATATGTTGATATTTTATTTGCATTTTAATATAAATATTTTAAGCATGAAATAGAATAATCTCTTTATGAGAACTTACCATTTCTCAGAAGTGGTTTTCCAATGAAATGTGGGCATCTCTTTTTTTCCACATTTGGATTTGTCTGTCAAGAACAATTTCATTAATTTAGCCATTGGAAAAGTAAGTTATCTGTTTTTATTCAAAATATTTAAAGAGTAAGATGAGGTGTAAAAAGTCATGTTTGGTATTCTGCAACTGTAGTCTCAGATAGAGATGTTCTTTCCTAATTTTTTTAGATATCCACCTCTTTCCAATTCAATGTCATGAGTCACAGTGTACCTAAGACAAAGAGGAAACTCGATTACCTTTTGTCTTTAGAGAGATCCTTTGGTAATAGTTGTGAAAAGGAAATGTGTGTACTGCAAGCAAAGTAAATTTGCCCATTTTATGAAAGTAACTATTTCAGATGTATTTTCCAATACACCCTGGGGCACTGTTAGCAAAGCTGTAGTGTGTCTTCTGGAAGTTTTGCTCCCCGCAGATTCCAATAAATCAGAAACATAGGATGTTGTCCACTGGTTATTGAATTTCTGTACTGAGATTCTACTTAGCTGCTCCATGGAGGTACTTAAATATTTCCTTTAATGTTTTAGTCAATCAGTTTTTAAAAATATAATTTCAGGCATGTTTAAAAAGGCATGTACCTTGCCGAAACTCCTAATGAGTCTGCAAGTATTAGAATTTTCTACTAAAAAGATTCAATTTTGTATTACATTATACAAAATAAAGCCAATTATTGCTAAGAAAATAATGTTTTCCTTAAGCTATTCATGAATATCTAAAACCAATGTATTTTTTCTTGACTACTGACATGTAACTTAAAATTGTATGTTACCATTTTTAAAGTATATATTATAATACAAAGTTTCTATAAAATGTATTGGAAGGAAATTTAAAAACACAAAATGACCTATTTCAAGTAAAATTTTTACCTAATATCTCTCCCCCAAATTTGTTGTCAGTAAAATTTATCTGACAGATCAATAGCAATTATCTTCATCTATACCTGTATTCATTTAACCATTGAACTAACCACATATTGGGTGAGATAGTTTCTTAAAAAAAATGCACCCATATGAAGGTACAGATAGTTTCATTTATTAAATGGAGATTTTCATGCTACATTTTTAATTTAGGTGACAGTACTCATTAACATTTTAAATATTTGACCTTATGCCAAGAGAAGACATATAAACTTGACATATGTGTTAAGGTTAGAGACACACACACACCCATATATGTACATGAATACATGTGTATATACATGAATAAGTATATTTATATATTTTATACACATTTATATATATAAAACTTTATCATATATATCATTCTTGCCAAATTTTGTAAAAGAGATTAAAGTGGCAGAATACCATTTGGCAATAATTCTTATGTTCTCCACCATTTATGTGGCCTAAGTTTCTTCCTGGATTTTCTCATGGAAGTTCTTGTGTTTTGTTAGAAATAAGCCAACTTGGAATCAGTCATTTACATGATCTTCTGATTTGCTTGAATAGTAGTACTCAAGAAGTAGCTCTTTTTGAAAAAAAAGTCTCTGTGGTAGTTAGATTCAGTTGTCAGCTTGGCCAGGTGAAGGCACCTAGTTCTGTTGCTGTGGACATGAGCCAATGGTACATGAACCTCATCTGTTGCTCGTTACATCTGCAGTCGGCTAAGAGGCGTGCCTGCTGCAATGAATGATGTTTGACTTAATTGGCTGGTGCTTAAATGAGAGAGAACAACATAGCACAACCCAAGCAGCTCAGCCCAGGCCTTGGGAGATGCAGAAAGAAATCACCCCAGGGAAAGTTGTTGGAATCTAGAGGCCTGGAGAGAAGGCCAACAGAGACCATCCTGTGCCTTCTCACATAAGGAAGAACCTCAGTGGAAAGTTAGCTGCCTTTCCTCTGAAGAACTAACAAAATATATCCCCTTTTATTAAAAGCCAATCCGTCTCTGGTGTGTTGGATTCCGACAGCTAGCAAACTAGAACAATCTCTAAATTTATAACAACTACTCCTCATCTTGGATTTTGTAGTGCTTCCTTTTACATGGATATTCTGGTTTTGCTTCATGTTACAGAGATATCTTCTCATTATTTGAGATGGAGAAATTAAGAACTATTAATTGATGATTCTAGTTATCAGAAATGGACTTAAAATATATCTTAGTAGAGTTGTTAGCCCAGAGAAAATATGCACTGATTTTTTTTTCTGTACACAAATAATTCATCTCAATGACCATCAATAGGAGATTGGAAAAATAATGTAGGTAACACCCACATACTTCCATAAAATTTATTCATTAAAAGTCATGTTATATTTAACTGAGAGATGAAAAGTAAATATCCATAAAAGACGCATCAACACAATGATTGATAAAGAACACAATATCCATTTACAAAGAATGATCCTATATAGCTGGCAGAATTATGGTTTCAGAATAAAAGAAATTGTAAATATGTGTATTTGTATACATATGCACATGTGGTGGGGGAGGGAGAGATTTAGCATTTTTTTATATTAGCTTTTTTTCACTTTATTAAATTTCTGAAAGGTGAAATATGAGTTTATCCATTTTGTGAATTTGTCTTTAATTACTTGTTTAAAATTAATGGTTCTATTATCTGTTTCATGTGAATAAAAATACTGCCAGTATTTGAAATAAAACACATTCTTTCAGGTTTCTACGTGTTGTGCACTGAGAATAGTTACAGTGATATAATAATTAAATATTAGCATATATGTGTTTGTATGATTATGCAGTACACACATGTATATGTATATCTATAGCTATGTCTTAGTGTATTCTCATGTGATCAATAAGTAAAGAATTCTAACACTAGTAATATTAAATAATATGCATGTTTTCTTTGAAAACCAAAAATCCCTCAAAATACAGTTTGATATTATTATTGATGAACTTCTTAAAACATCTTTGTTTTCATTCTTGCACCATATTTTTCTTTCTTAAGCATCTATCTGGATTGGCCCTCAATTAGCAACATATGCCTACACAAAGACTTGTTGGAGAGCATAGTTTCCCTCTATGTTCTTTCTCTTCTTTATGTAATGGTCTCTTAGATCCCCTTAATTTGTTTGCTGAATATCTCTGAAAGTTACACATTATTTCCATATTTACAATGCTATACATTTTATCCTGATACACATTGACCCATGAGGAATTTCCTATTAGGCTATCCTATCTGAAAAGTTCATATGATTTTAATTGCATTTTAATGTTGTATCTTCAACTTTGAACAAAACACAATATATAAAATGTCATAGAAAATCTCCAAAATGTTTTGAGTATTATATTTCTAATAGCTTCTGACTAAATGTCTATTTGAAGACTTTCTTTTAGAAATTACAGCTAAAATAAAAATAGTCTATTTGTGAAATTAGATGGCTTCAGTATTCTGTCAAGAAAAGTTTTTCCTTAGTTTTCTGTTTGAAAGCAAAGATCTATATCAATTATATTTTTCTATCATACTTTTGGATATTATGCTTCTTCCTTTAATCTGAACTTGATTTCCTAACATGATTTTATTTTTCTCATTTTATCATGCAGAATATTATAATCTCTTTCAAAGAATTTTATGCAACTAGATAGAAATTAACCAAACAATCTATAAATTAATAAGGTAAATCCATTAATTTGTAGGCTCACTTAAACTGTAAAAGAAGAACATTAATCTTTCTTTTGAAAGAGATGATCAGTGTAAACTGAGTCCTTTAATTATTTCTAGAGAACTAAAGAACACACACTCAAATTTATTTATTTACTCTACCTTCACTTTTAATAGCTATTCCAATATCTGAGCACACCTGCATGTATTTGAAGACATATAACTCCAACAAAGGACAATACTAATTTAGTTCTGGTCAATTTGAAAAGAAGATTAAGAAAAATATCATGGTGAAATAATATTTGCAAATTGTCTTTAGAAGGGAATTGTTGAGAGTTAATAAACATATTAACTTAAAATATTTATTAGTTCAGTTGTTCACACAAAGAAAAATAGAAATATTTTTCTTTCATCGTTTAGATTCCAAATGCAATGATGTGTTAAATGTGCATCATTATGGTCTTAATTTATTAATTTTAGGTGTAGTTGAAAATAATAGACAGTGTTTGGAATGGTTTCATGCCTATAACAAAAGACCCGTGTATATTTTTTAAAAATCCTCCATTTTTTTGTTTGTTTTAAACATCTGTTAACACAGGATGAAAATAATTTATGGCATATTAATTTAATACAATATTTTTTTAGAACTTTCTAACATACAAATGATCTACCCTTCCAATTACTTGAGCATATTATCAATAGTATAACTATCTCCACTGAACTTTATAAATCTCAAATATGTTTCTTTAATTTCATGGTAGTGAAATATAGAGAGTTTTAAAATGACTGTTTCTTTTATAGATTGATCCTCAATCAACCATTCATTCATTAATGCCTTAAGAAAATAATATATTCATTCAGAAATGTTTTAATGGATACCTAACATGTGTCAGGGACTGTTCTAGATGCTGGAGATACAACAAAGACAGACAGACAGGGTACCTTTCATCATCAAGTAGAGGTCATAAAGATGTAAACAACAGAACACATAATATAATTTCAGATAAGATAATTATCATAAGACGTAGAAATCTGAATAAGAGTATAGATGAAATGCCTGCTGCTCTGGACTTGATGGGCAGGGGAGTTTAAGCAGCAGATGTAACAGCTCATCAGAGCCCTGCATCAAGTAAAGGAGAGTATCTCGGGAAGCTGGAGGATGGAATGGGAACAACACCACTAAGGCAAAAATCAACTAGGCTTTTTTGAGGAAAAGACTTGTGGTGCAAGCAACCTGAATGCAGTACACGTAGGAAGACTACACCAGAGACTATTACAGTGTTAGGAAGAAGTCAAAATAGGGAGGTAAGATATTAAAAAAAGGACATGCAATTTTAAATGGTATTTTTCATAAATTGAAAGCCATTGGAGGAATTGAGCAGGAGTGGGACATGATCTGAATTACACTCATAAAAGATTACTCTGGCTTTTCTGAAAAGTTAGATTTTATGGGGGAACTGAATGACCAAATTTGACCTGATTTATGTTATTTTACATATTCATTCACTATCTCACTTTTGGAACTACAATCATAGGGCAGAATCCTTCCAGCCTCTACTGCTTTGCCCAGTGGAGGCAACATGATGCGACATATGTACCTGTTCTGTCAGCTACACCTCTGTGGGGAAAAAGACTCCAGATCACCCTTTGGCCGATTTCCTAATACCTACAATAGTCTCATTTTCTTTAGAAGGAAGCTCTGCATTACTTCATCACACCTACTTGAAAGGAATTCTTGAACCCATATCTGTCTGCCCTGACCAGTTCCACAGAAACTGTAGTCCCACCCACCACTTTCATACTCAAATCATGGGCCAACCCACTGGCTTTCCTAATGTCTCTAACAGGTGTGGGGTCCACAATGCAAAAAAACCCAGAAGAATTAATGTTCCCTGGGGTGAATTTGGTCAATAAAAAACCTGAAAAAGAATAATCATAAACCAAATTACTCTACTGCCGTCTCCTCTAAGACTGTTCCAAGACAGAGCAATTCCATGTGGTTGATTAAGCTGGAACAACCAGTGAGTGAGAAATGTGGTATTTTTGCTATTTTGTGTTTGATTGGTCAGCTTTTTCTTTTAATCTGCAGTCAATCCTCACTCATAAGATCTAAATTTCCCTTTTTACTCCTTCTTGCTTCTTTTGGACTGAATCACGAAATAAAAAGTTAACATATTTTCTTTGGATTGTTTCTCTTTTTTGTTGTTGGCAGAAAATACATGTTAAGATGATTAGTTGCACTGACAACCTCTCTCAGGGTAAAATTCTGAAGTTGGACAGCTCCCTTTCCTTGTGGCGTCGGCAGCATTGGGACCCAGTCCTGATGTTCTGTGGGATTGCAATGCAGTGGCATCACATTCCTAGTGCATTTATGGGTGCTTGATTGGAGTGAGATGAAGGTATAAGTCATTGAAGCAACAATGATAATGACAGTAGTTTGCAGTAGCTGTTTTTTATGGTATAGGAGACCTTAAAGAAAGAAAAAAAAAATGTGTTCTCACAGCTAAAAAACAATTTATGGTGTAAAAGCCTACAGACCTCTTTGGAAGCTTTAAAAGGATATTTTGAAATCTTGGGAAGATTGTGCTGAAAATCAAGCTCAGGATCTGAAACTAAGAGACAAAGCAGCGAAGAATAATAATTATGCAGCTGCAGTAGACATCCTGTGTCAATCTGAATTCCGATGGAAAAGAAAGTGGGGTCCGGGAGACCTTGACTAACAGTATTCAACTACCTGAACAACAAAATTGGCCTTCTAGCTTGTTGTGAGAGAAAATAATTTCAACTTGTTAGGAAAGCATAAAACCCACTTGAAGTAGGTATTATATAAGATAAAACCTTTTTCTCAACATTGCCCAAACATATTTCACTATGTCTAAGGGTAAAACAGTATTAGATTTGAGTGGAGAAACCAGGTTTACTCTGACAAAAACTTGGCTCTGTGATAAAGATACTACAAAGCTGGCTCATATGTACATGTATATTTCTCATGTGTAATTTATTGTATGATGTAGAATGGAACGTGATAGTATTCAGCTGATAAGACTGGTAATATAAAGCTGAATAAGAAATATTTGTTGATATGGGGGCATTCCACTATGACTTGGAAGCAAATATTTTGGCAAGGGCCCTTGTAGCTAGTTCTGTAAATTTGCAAGGACTGCAGCGCAAGCGTTCAAAAGAGTGATTGCCTAATATGCTGGAACATGTTTACCATAGTTTTAAGGAAAGGATCGAAGTCTCAGGTAGATGGGAATGTTAACATAACTCTCCTATGTAAAATTGGAGAAACCATCATCTGATTGGGCTTCAGGGAGGGCACAGAGGATGTTCTTTTCATCAAGCTATAGGGAGCAACAATAGCTCTGTGGCACTATTAGCAAATCTCGATAATAGCTAGTATAGCAGAAAAAAGTTCCTCTTACTGAGTAACCTTATGTCATGACATTGCTGGGACTCTGGAATGTCAGAGTACAGCTAAAACATTTGACTGTCAAAGACGAGATGAAGTTAATTAATGTAACGGTACATCAATGCTAGGGTTTCAATTAGAATGTCATAAACCAAAGGAATGTTTGCTAATAACTAAAAGCTCATATTATTCATAAGAAAGAGAGATATGCAGATAACTGAAATTGCTTAATTTTTATATTAATAAAAATGAGGGTAAGAGTGAGAATAAAAATTGGCAAGGAGAAGGCTATCATCAGCAACCACAATATAAAATTTCAAGTCCTCACTCAATGAATAGTTTTCTATTGCTGCCATAGTACAAACACAGCTACTAAAATGAACATGCATTTAATATCTCAAGCTCTTTAGGAAAGAATTTACACAGGTTCTTTGCTTAGGCTGATGTCATGGCGTCATCTAGTCTGTGCTCCTATCTGGATGCTCTAGGCTAAAATTCATTTCTACCATCATTCATGCTGTTGACAGAGTTCTGTTTCTTGTGATTGTAGGTCTGCCGTTTATTTCTAGTCCCTGTTACACTATAGTCTGTTTCCTTGCTGGTTGTCAACCAGGGGTTACTCTCTTCCTTGAGTCCAGTTTTATCGCATTCCACATGGGCCTTTCCACTTCAAAAGAGAGTCAAGTCCTATTCATACTTTTTCTTTGGGTGGGGGGAGGGGAGGTGCATGGTCCAGGAATCAAACCCGTGTCTTCTGTATGGCGGGTGAGAATTTTACCAGTGAGTTACCCTTGAACCTCCCCACCACCATACTAACAATTTTTTTTTTTTTTTTTACATGGGTAGGCACTGGGAAGCGAACCCGGGTCCTCTGGCATCGCAGGCAAGCATTCCTGCCTGCTGAGCCACCGTGGCCCACTTACAATTTTAATTTCTCTCTCAGACTTTCCCTTCCGCAGTAAGCTGGAGAAAGCTCTCTAATTTCAAGGGCTTATGTTATTAGATAAAAATTGTATGAATAATTTCCCTATCTCAACGTTAACTGTGCCATATAGCATAATCATATAGGCAATGTATTGTCATATTCAGAAGTTCTGAGAACTAAGCAGGAACACCTTTAATTTCTTTTTATTCTGCCTAATTTTGCGTTAAAATATAAATCAATTCCCAGGCCCAAAGCCTACTAATTAATAGTAAGGCCATATGTGCTTGAAAAAAGACTTTTCATAATTACTACAAGTATATACACTATTCTTCCAGTCATTTACCAAATGGATGTGCAGCCACATTCAGGTATGTTGGACTCTGTGTTGTTTGGTCCAGATATTCTTTTCAGAACCAAGGTCCTTATTCCCTCAGATGCCAGGAGGATTGGTTTTGAATGGCTCAAACCTGAGTACCTCCCTGGAAATTATTCCCAGTTGTATTTGCTCAAGGGAGTTGCATGGCCCCAAATTATATGCCTTCCCTGAGAAAAACCCATGTCCAATGACAGTTTAAAGTGAATAAAGAGGGCCACAATTTTTCTTATATTGGAATCAATTCTAAAGGGTTATCCTAATGGCAGAGCTCCCCTACAATCAGTTGAGGCATCTCTTGCAATGCATCACAGTTCACCTTCCCTCTCTGTCCAACACTGTTTCTCTTGCTTATTTGAAAACATTTCCCTGAGAGCGCATGCCAAAAACAAACAAACAAACAAAAAACAACAACTTTTATATGCCTATTATACAGTAAATCTTTGTTTTCAAGCCTGTTTTGAGGACTTAAAACAAGTGTTTTAAACCAAAGTGAAATGTGCAGTGGAGAAAGGATAATACTTTGCCTTGATAAGGACTGTTAGAAGCATGAACTAACAGAGAGCAGGTGTGATTTTTAAATTGTTGTGTCAGCTTAGGTAGGTTATGATGTCCAGTTTTGCTCAAGCAAGCCATGGCCTGATTGTTACTGGGAGGGTATTTTATAGATTTAAAGTATTAGTCACGTTATTGCATCTATTGCTACTTTCATCTATAATCAGAAAAGAAGGTGGCCTTCAGCAATGAATAAAGTCTTTTCCAATGACTTGAAGGTCTTAAAGAGAGAAATTATTGTTTCATCCATCAAAAAGAAAAATTCATATATCTACTTCAGCCAACAAAATTCTTCTGGGGAGTTCTTAGAAACTTCCACTGGAGTTGCTAAAATGTTTACTGCCTTATGGAATTCAAACTTGCCAATCCCCATGGTTGTACGAGGAAATTCATAAAGTGTATTCTTTTGATTCTATTTCCTGGGAAAAGCCTGACTAATATGATTTTGATCAAGGAGTGGTTTTTGAAGAACAGAACCTTAAGGATAAGATTTCTGAGTTGTTTCTGGGAGTTGGGGATTGGTTTTCTAGTCTGATTAGATTAAAATCCACTAATAACTCTATTTCCATTTATAAACTGATAGTCCATAGAAAATATATGAAATATCACAATTAGATACGCAAAATATACAAAATATCACAATTGGACACTGCTACTCAATGCTTATAAGAACCGAGGCTGTGGATAACAATGTATTTGATAACTTAATAGATTTATGGAGTTAAGTAGTCTCTTGATGTGGTCTGATGGTTCCTAAATATACTAGATACAGTTAAAGGAAGAGATGAAGCAAAGGCTTCGAATTCCTGGCTCAAGCACCACATGAAGAACATGAACGTTTCTATTTAGATCCAGAAAATAACTCTTTTTCCTTTTGATTGTAGACTTGAGATGTAGGGAAACCAGACCTAAAGTTTCATTGTGTAAGTAGCTGAATTACAATCTATACGGAATTCCTTAGATTGCACAGTGTCTGCTGTTAAAAAAGAGGGCATTAAGGTGGAAAGAATGGGATCCTGAAAATTCAGATGGGTACATATAGTCTGATGGTGATGTTGGTGGAGGCATCTGTTGGGCGCGGATGAGACAGAGGTCACATGCTCTCTGCAGAGATACAGCAAAGCTGTCTGTATGGGAATAGGCACCTGATATCCTGAAAAGACTAAAGTGTTGTGAAGCTGCTTGAGTGTGTGTGTGGGGGCGGGGGGAGACGATGCCTTGGGAAACATGTAACTTTTGACTCATCCAGCCACAAGGAAGCAGATGGTTCAGTTAGTGCTTCCTCCTTCCCCATTTTTTAGTTGCATTTTTTTTTTTAACTTTCTTTATCTCACAGCCCTATAAAATAAACAGTGCCGAACCTCTAGGGGTCTTTGAGTCTCCATCTGAGCTCAGAGTCCCACCTGGTCCCAGTTTTAACTGTATCTTTGCCTCTTGTATTTCTTTCTCAATTCCCCATAGCCTCCCTTCAGTCCCGACACTGAGTCATGCTGGTCGCAGCAGGTGGCCCCCGAACAGGGACCTTAATACAGTGGAACTCTATGCCAAGATGAGGGAATGCTCCCATGGTGAGCACACAACTTGGAACTAAGGTAAGGGGGGAGCACATAAAGGTATAGCCAGGTGTAATAATCATGGGACATTCTGGTTCAAAGGAATGGGTATTACACGTGAGTATGCTAAGTGCTATGTTTAAGGCTAGGGGAGGAGATGTTAGGAGAAGCCAGCTTAATATGTCTTTAGATTTTGTTCAAGGAACTTCTTCTTGGTTTCTCAAGGAAGGAATGGTCAATCCGGAGACCTGGGTCAAGGTAGAAACATGGCTAAGAGACCACTACACAGCAGAGGGGCCAGATAAAAGACCCATTTATACCTTTTCTATGTGGTCCTTAATTCACGAATGGATTGGTCCTGGCTCACATAGTGGCTGGCTCCTGAAAATTGGAACAGCAGAGTCAAGTTGTGAGAAAAATTTAAAGGAAACTGTAGGGTCTATGACAGTCTTAAATTATCCTCAAAGAGCTCTGCTTCCATAGAACCTACCACTCCCCCACCCCAGTTCTGAGAAATTGACTCTGCATAAACTGTTAGGTGGGGGTGACAGTATAAAATTACAGAAGGAAGCAAGAACAGAAATGTTTAATTCTGACCATGAGGAGGAGGGGGAGACCTATCTAAATTCAGGTTTGCAAGACATTCATTTGAGTACTGCTCCTAGTGGGGCTCCTAGTAGTAGGAAAGTGACCTTGAATCTAAAAACCCTTCCTCTGCATCACTTTCCCCCCTACAAAAAAGCGTTCTTGGTGCTTAAGCTGCAGGTGAAGATACCACTAGTTTTTGGGTTTTCCCTGTCCTGGAGAGACCAGACCCTAATCACTTCTGTAGTTGCTCTTTCTCAAAGAATACAAAATGCCCATTTTATTAATAACCTAGCTCAAAACACTTCTGTTGCCTTGCAAGAGCAAGAAAAAATAGATCTTAAATTAGAAGTCAAGCTTAATGCTTTAGAGGCTGCAGTCATAGGCATTGGCAATGAGGTAGAAAGTTTAAAATTCAGACAAAAGTTGCCATGTCACGCAAATTATCAGTACATATGCATAGCATCAGTTCTGTATAAGTCATTATGGAACTGGCCTAAAGTTCAGGAGCATGTTCAGGGAATTTGGAGCCACCATAATATCAGTTTAAATTTAAAACAATTACATGAAGAAATTCTAAGCATGCAAAGAAGTCACGATAAAGTTGTTGATTCCCCTGTGGTGGCACGGAACATCTTGAGTGAATTACAAGGCTTTAATCCTCTAGATATTTTGAAATACTCAGCTTGGTATTTAATGGCTATAATTCTTTAGCTACTAATCTTGTTTCTTATGATTTCAGTTGGAATTCAGATCCTCTGAAACCAAATCCAAACCCTTCAAGGAAATACCTTCGAGCTGCTTTTAAAAAATAAAAAAAAAAAGGGAGCTATCAGGCTCGGATGAGATAGAGGTCACACACTCACTGTAGTTATAGCAAAGCTGTCTCTGTGGGAACAGGCACCTGATGTCCTGAAAAGACTGAAGTGTTGTAAAGCTGCTTGAGTCTGGGGCAGAAGAAGGCCTTGGGAAATGTGTAAGTTTGACTCTTCTCGTTACTTCCCCCTTCCCATTCTTTAGTTACATTTTTTACTTTCTTTATCTTGCAGTCCTATAAAATAAACAGTGCCAAAACTCTCTGGATCTTTGAGTCTCCATCTGAGCTCAGAGTCCCACCTGGTCCCAGCTTTAACTACATCTTCATCTCTTGTGTTTCTTTCTCAGTTCCTTGTCACCTGCCTTCAGTCTCAACACTGAGCCACGCTGGTCATAGCAGACATCAGAACCCTAGATTCTGCTGAATCCTCTTTGCTATCAGCCTAGATTGATCTGGCCGAGAGAAATCTGCCACCTTACCTACAATCTTCCCTGAGGAATTTGCCACCTTAACCAAATCTGTCCTGAGGAATCAACCATTCCTGCCTCTAACTGAAGAGATGAAATGCAGAAAAACCTGTTAAACTTCTCCCCTTAAGGAAAAAAAAAAAAACTTTTATCTCCTCCTGAAGAAACTAACCTATTTCACTTGAGGAAAATGTAATGGAAGTTGGTTAAGAATACACTGCTAATTCCTCTCATGACTCACTCCAACATCCCTTTTTCTTCCAGGTATATAACTAGACTGAAGTCTCATTAGGCCCCAAAATTGTGACCCATGAGTAAGTTCATTACATTACAAAAGAATGGCATGATATTTTCCAATTTATACAAACAGAAATCAGAGGAATATGTGTGGGAATTATCTTTAAGGTATGGGATAATAGTGGAAAGAACATGAAGTTGGATCAGGCTATATTTATTGATGTTCTCCCTAAGCAAATATTCTAGATTCAACATTGTAGCTTGTTCAGGTGGTTGGCGGAAGCATGGACCAAAAGGTGGCCTATGTTACCTGAAGTAGAAATGACAGAACTGCCCTAGTAAAATGTAGATGAGAGAATCAAAAGGCTTAGAGTGCTTGGAAGGTTAGAGTGTAATTATCATGTAAAACCTCACTCCAGAGATGTTCAGAGGACACACCTTTCACCAGAACTATGAGGAATACATTTATGAGTGCAGCTCCATCTTTCCTGAAGAACTCTGTGTTCTTCTCTGTAAGTTATATTACTGTGAGACCAGCTGTCACTGAAATATAATCCTTAAACACAATGGGATTGACTGGATCCCAGGAAGGCAGGAGTCAACTGGCAGCACTTAATCACCAAAGACCAGATGGGCATGCCTACCATAATATATAGCAGAGTCAAAGCAGTAATCTGATTAGACTTACTTGCAGACACATATGATATTGGCTAATTGATAATGGGATAACTAGAAGTGAAATAGTTGAAGAGTATACTAAATAATTAACTGATCTGCATAAGGAGAAGGGTTTTTGGTCAAATGAACAGTCTAATTTGAAAAGCTAAAACAAAGAATAATAGTCTCACAATCAATTCCCAGGTTTGAGACAGTTTATAGATCCAGAAACCCTTGACCAAAATGAAGGTCAAACTTTTGTGAGGAAGTACTCTTCTAAGCTGTCAAAAATATACACAGTTAATCATCCTCCCAGCTCTCTCCAAAGGGTCTTATGGCCTTTACAGGGGTGACTGCATTTTGGAAAATAAAATGATCATATATTTCAGGCTTATTAAATACTGGCTCTGAACTAGGGAACAGAAACACACTGTACTCCATTAGCCAGAGTGAGAGACTAATGGAGGTCAAATAATCAATAAGATCTTAGCTCGGATCCCTCTCACAGGGGGTCTTATTGGATATTTCCCAAGTCCTAGAATATGGAATGGGAATTGACATACTCAGCAACTGGAAGATCCCCACATTGGTCCCCTGACTTGTAGACCAGGTAAGGAAGGCCAAATGGAAGTCACTAGAACTAACTCTGTCTAGCAAAATAATAAATCAGATGAAATATCACATTCCCGGGGAGATAGTAGAGTTTAGCTTTACCATAAAAGACTTGGAAGAATGAAGGGAGTGGTGGTGAATCCTAGGACATTCTCATTCAACTCTCCTATTTTGACCTGTGCAAAAATGGATAGATTTTAGAAGATGACTAGCAGATTATCGTAAACTTAAATAGGCAGGGACTCCAATTGCATCTACTGTTCCAGATGCGGTATCATTATTTGAGCAAATTAACATATCACCTGATACCTGGTATGCAGGCAAATGTTTTGTTTTTCTCAAACCTTTTAGTAAAGACCACCAGAATCAGTTTGCTTTCAACTGGCAAGGCCAGCGATATACCTTCACTATTATACCTGAGGGTTGTATCAACTCTCCAAAGCTATGTCATAAGCTACTCTGCAAGGGCATTGTAAAACTTTCCTTTCCACAAGACATCACTCATGTCTGTTATATTGATTGCATTATCTTGGTTAAATTTAGAGAGCAAGAAGTAACAACTACTCCAGACTTGTTGATAGGGTTTTTGCATGCTAGTGACTGGGAGATAAATCCCTCAACATTTTCTTCTATCTCATTGAAATTTCTAGTAATTCAGTGTTATTGGGTCATATCAAGATACCCTGCTAAGGGGAGAATAAGCTGTTGCATCTGGCCCCTTCTACATCTCAAAAAGTGGTACAATACCTAGTTGGCTTCTTTGGATATTGGAAGCAAAATATCCCTCATATGGGTATACTACTCTGTCACATTTACTGACCAACCAAAGAACTGCCAGTTTTGAATGGACACTGGAAAAAGAGGAGGCTTTACCACAGGTCCAAGCTGCCATGTAAGCTGCTTTTTCAGTTGGGTCGTATAATAAAGCAGATCTAACATATTAGAAATTTGACTTGCAAATAGGTATGTTATTTGGTGCCTTTGGCAGGCCCCTATGGGAGAATCACAGTTCAGATCCTTATGATTTAGGAGCAAAGTCTTGCCATCTTCTGCAGATAGCGACACTCTTTATGAGAAACAGCCTCTGGGTTCCTACTGGGCCTTCGTAGCAACTGGACATTTTATCTTGGGCCATCAAGTTAACATGATGACTGAGTTGCCCATCATGTTCTGGATGTTGTCTGACCCACCAAGCCACAAATTTGGGTATGAAGAGCAGCACTCCATCATTCAATGGAAGTAGTATTTACAAGGACAGGTTTGAGTAAGTGCTAAAGAGGAATTTGAATGAAGAACTATTCAAATACCCCACTTCTGTCACATGGTCTTTTCTTTCCCAGCCTACAGAAATGCTTCTTGAGTGTTCCTTACAATAAGTTGACTGAGGAAGAGAGAGTTTGGGCATGGTTTATAGATAATTCTGCACAATATACAGTTGCCATTTGAAAGTTGAAAGTTGAAGCACTATTGCCATTTTCTGAAATATTGCTGAAAACAGTGATGAAGGGACATCCTTCTAATTGACAAAACTTTGAATAATGGACCAGATTGTCATTTTGCTTGGAAGGAAACACTGCATACTGATTCATGGGCTGTGGACAATGGTTTGGGTACATGGTCAGGGAATATAGAAGGAATATGATTGGAAAATACATACAAAGTTGTATGGGGATGAGATATTTGGATAAGTATATGGATACACCTTTCTGTAAAATCTGAAGATATTTGTGTCCCATGTAAATGCTTGCTACCTCACTGGAAGATTTTAGTAATCAAATGAATATGATGACCAATTTTTTTTGACATCAGACAACCTTCCTCCCTAGCTACTCATGTCATTGTGCAATAGGCTCACAGAAAAGTGACCAGTGGAATAGACAGAGTTTATGCATGAACTCAGCAACATGGACTTCCATTCACGAAGACCAACTTGGCCACAGTCATTGCTAAGTGCCCAGTCTGCCAACAACAGACTGACTCTAATTCCCTGAGATGACACCAAATTTTGAGGTTATCAGCTTACTATTAGATGGCATGTTGATACATTCTACCACTTCTGTCATGGGAGGAATCAGCATTTTGTCTTCACTGGAATAGATACATACTCTAGATATGGATTGGTCTTTCTTGCATGCAATGGTTTTGTAAAAACTACCATCAGCAGACTTACAGAATTTCTTATCCACAATCATTGATTCCACAAAGCATTGCTTCTGATCAAGTAATCCACATTACAACAAATAAAATGTGGGAATGGGTACATGCTCATCAAATTCACTGGTACCATATTTCCCATCATATGGAAACAGCTGAATTAATGGAATGTGACATGACCTTTTGAAGACTCAACTACAGTGCCAATTGAGTGGCAATACTTTCCACCTCTTACTATTCACCTGTCTCTGCAATCTTAAGTTATGCTGGGCTACGGTCTTAGTTCCAAAATGAGGAGTTCTTCCATCAAAAGAGTTGGAAAAATTCAATGGAACTGGAATTTATGACTGTCATCTGCCCACTTTTGGACCCTCATATCTTGGAATCAACAGGCAAGAAAGGGAATTTATATAATGTTGGGGTAACCTGTCTGTATTATCAAGGGGAAACAGAATTGTTACTACAAAACAAATAGACAAAGTGTTTGCCTGAATTACAGGAGATCCCTTGGGCATTTCTTAGTACTAGATATATGTATGTATGTATATCCTGTGAGTTCTCTTTCTCTGGAGAACCCTAACTAATGCAAAAGGTGCTTGAAAATGCTGTCAAATCTCAGAATTAGTAAAAGACACCAACACATTGTATATATTGCAGTGGCTGTCTAAATTCTGACACTTATAAGTAGATGAGTTAGGAAAGATATGATTTCTTTATGGAGAATCACAGTCATATCTAATAGACTTGAATTGTAACATATTTAGTGGCGTGGTAATACTCACATAGCACTGATTCATATAAATTTCCTATCCACTAAAATTTTCTGTTGCTTTTTCTTATAACAAGTATTAGTCCAGAAAAAAAATGTAAAAATAAAGCAAACAACAATACAAAAACTAAGTATACTGATAGTCATAGGAAATGTGTTAATGTATTTTATAATACAAAGCCATATGAACTAATATTTTGCCATAAAACTCATAGCAAAAAAAAAGTGAAAAGGTCTTACATCATGTACTAATTTCTAATGCTGCAACACAAGTTTCCATAAACTTAACACATAAAACTATACTCTTTATCAGCTTACAGTTCCTTAGGTCAGAAATCCAGAATGGCTCAATTAGATTCTCTCCATAAGTCTCCTAAGGACAAAATCACAGGGTCAGATAGATTATGCTATTATCAGAAGGCTCTGGGAAGAATTTGCTTTTAAGGGCATCCAGATTGTTGGCCAAATTTGGTTCCTTGCAGTTGTAGGACTAAGGTCCTCATTTCTAGGTTTGTTGTCACCTGAAGGGCTATTCTTAGCTTCTAGAGGCCACTTGCATCACTTGGCACATGGCTACCTAAACCTCAAAAGCCTACATTAGTGTGTCAAATCATTCTCATGCTTTGAAATTTTCTGGCTTCCTCTTCTGTTATCAATCAGAAGAAAAAGGATTTAATATAATTAGAATATCGTCCACCTTTCTCACACCATACGCACACTGGTTACTCTCCCTTTGGCCATATAAAGTAACATAATCATGGGAGTGCTGTCTCATCACATTCATAATTCTGCCTATCCTCAATAGAGAGAGGATTATATAAGGGCAAGAGACATTGGAGGCCATTCTTAGAATACTACCTCCCACATATCCTATATTCATATAAAACATGAATTTGACCATCGCCCCTTAATTGGTAGGAAAATACAATATAAGAAGAGGGTTTTCTGCCAATTTTCATACTTATAGAGCAATGCTACAAAGTATAAAATTTTTCACAAGTATGAAATAAATAAATTTAGTAGATGGTTAAAATATCTTGAATTTCTGGAAATACATTAAAATGAATAAGTAGCCAGACAATTCAATTTTGTTTTCCTCTTTTCTATGATGAAGTCCCCAACCCTCTTCCCTGTAGATGAGAAGTTAACCATTGTGCTAATCTAAGAATGTAATTATCTTGGAAAATAGGAGAGGTGAGTTGTAGTACAGAGCAGTTATATCTTTTCTCTGACACTCCATTGGTTCAAATAGAATGAAATAAAATATTTAGCATACTATCAGGAAAAATGCCGGAGGTCATCTGCAATCTTGGACCAGTGTGCATATTTAGTTTATTTTGTACTGGAACACCAGCTTCTTTATACTGTTTCAGCTTCTTCCCCTTTACCATAAGAATATGCTTTTGAAATTCATGCGTTTGCTGAGTCATACATGAGTTAAATTGAGTAATGACAAAAGTATCTTTCCTAAGTAGTCTATATATGTACATTCAATAAAATTCATCTCAGGAAAGTTCTAAGAATCTCCCAACTTATGAAATATATATGAAAATATAATGTTTTACTGGTAATAAAGTGTGTATAATATTTGAAAAAAGTTTTGAGGACTATATAAAATTTGGATTTATCTTTACATTCTGATTTTTCTTATTATAAAACAATAAATATTTATTTAAGAGTAATTAAACGTTCTAATATTTAGTCTGAGCTTAGTTCAGCTAATGTGGTATGTTCAAAATTGATGTTGAAACTAGTGAGTTCATTTGTTAATTATTCTTCCATTGTTTGTTTTTTCATTCACAATCTTTTAACAAATCCTATTAATGAGCCCTAGAGAAAGATTGGATTGTTTTCAAAGTAATGATATCATATTAAAATATTCTTTATAAATTAATTGCAACTTTGATAGTTTAATTAAAATACTTTGTAAATCATGCTTTTTTTAAAACTCCTGAGATTAGTTATATATGGTAGTAAAATCTAAAGTCAGAATTCCTGAGTTCTCTTCCTAGATTTGGCTTTTGTATTTCATCGGCACAAAGGAAATAACCTAACCTCAGAGGCAGTTTCATTATCAATTTTTTTTTAATTTTATAAAATACCCCACACTGTAAACTTACACAAATGTAAGTTATAATGATGTTAATGCAATGACAATATTTTCTGTTCTGTAATACTGATCGATAACCAGTAATTAATCAGTTCCATTCTTAAGATAGCGTTCTATCATGAAACGTGAAATCTTTTCCTGATGTAATATACCATGACAAAGTTTCAAACAGTATAGTTATTGAGCAAGCACCATTTCTTATCTTCCCAGTCATGTTCATTTTATCTTTCTGTGCAAGTCTACTCACGTGAAGAGAATTGATGACAATAAGATTCCAAAGCAACCTGTGTCTGAGGACCTGAAGAAAGCCAATTGTACTCAACAGATGGTTAGGAGAAATCCTGCAAGGTCAGATTGAAAGCATCATTTGAATCAATATGATAGAGTTGTCAATATCAGTGAAGCCCTAGACTTATGTTCTGTGTAACAAACCATGAAGGGATGTCTCAGTTAGAATGAAGTACTCTTAGCGGGCAAAGAGACAGAACTGTAAACAAAAAATGTGCAAGTGGCAGCTAGTTATTAAGGCTGAGATGGGTAATACATATAATCACTGTTGTGGAAACTTCTGTTTATTCATTAAGCCATTTGACTCACTAGACCAGGTTCTACTATAGGGTGTAATTGGGTACCATAGAAGAGAATAAGTATCCTTTATTCAATATTTGTTAAAAAAAAAAAAAAAAAAAAAAACTTCAAAGGGAATGGCTATGCACCTACTATCTCCCTGAATGTATTAAAGGAAAAAAAAAAAGAAGGAAAAACCCCACTATTTGTATTGTTTTAGTATTTGACATATGTAAAATGATTAACAGTTATTGTGTGATTTATAAAGCAATATGGGGGGAGGTGCAAGGGTAGTTCATAGTAGAATTCTCGCCTGCCATGGGGGAGACCTGGTTTCGATTCCCGGCCCATGCACTTCCCAAAACAAACAAGCTAGCAAAGAAAGAAAACAGACAAAATTCAACAAATGTTGCTGCACTAATGGGATTTTCACATGGAAAAACAATGAAAGGTGACCCCCACTATACAGCATACAAAAAAAAAAAAATGATGAAACACTTCGAGTTATACCTTCATTCAAAAATATTTTCTAAGCAATTACAATATGTCAGGCTTTAGAGATATGGTACTTGCCATATTATTCTAGTAAGGATGGCAGACAAATAGGTGTTCATAATGAGGTATGATTAATGTTATGTAAAAAAATGTGACTTATAATATGGGACAAATACCAATGATACCTGGCCTCTTCTGCACAGTGTCAGGGAAGATTTTCCAGAAAATTTTACTTTTCCATCTTAATTAGATGTCTCCCAAATTATGTTTATGCCTTTAGGTCAGTGTTTCTCAATCTGTAGGAACACTTTACTTTTCATAGAAAGAAAAAAAAATCACACTATGAAAACTGTTAAATTATTTTCTAATAATCTTATTCAAATATATCTAAGAATAAAATTAAGAACAGACTTCTTGTGATTATAGTTCATGTGCAAATTTAAAATTAAAGCACAGTTCATAATGGAAAACAAAGCAAATATATTTATTTCAAATTAGTGGATACATAATACTTACTTGATAGTAAATTGCTTCTCATGATATAAATATGGAATTGACTTCCTTAAAGTGGATTGGTTTACTGCTAGGTGATGAATTCTTTCTCACACAAATTTTCCACATTTTATCCACTGTAAAAATTCATTCATACATTGCAGTGTTTCTGTCGATACGTTTTCATTTTATGGGAACACATCAATTTGTATTATTCCTGACTTCTGTTTTTCAACTCATGATAATTAAAATGATGCCATTTGGTGCTAAGACGATCAGAAGTATTCAGAAATATATGGGCATTTAAATGCATCACACCCCCACAAATTCCATTTGAGAGGATAGGGCTCACATTATAGTTCTCTTAAAAAATGCTCCCTCACAAAGGGACTACCTCAGTAAAGGTAACAATCATGTTAAAAATCCATACATATGCAGAAAACAATAAGCTTCTGAATAAGTTTACCACCTTAAGTGGGATACTAGAAATGCAGCAAGAAAAATGAATTATAAAAAAAAGAAAGAGGAATGAAGGAATAATTAGAAAGAACTTAAAAATAAGTTTATCTTGGTTTATTGTTTTTGTTTTTTTTCCCTAGAGATATAAATGAGTTATCACCATCCATTAAGGAGAGGATCATTTTACAATAGTCTTTTGGAGAGTTTGGGAAATGAAAACCATAATTGTTGAAATTTAAAATGAAATTTAAACAAAATTTCAGAAAAATGGGCTGAATTCCAGACTAGACAAAACAGAAGAGCTAAAGCTATGACGGAATGTTGAGCTACAAAATTAGCAGAGATGATAAACCCATAATTACACTTTTATCACAGAAAATTTTTAAAGCTCTGTGGAGACCCATGGCCTAGACTCCTCTTCCATATTGACAGTACTTTTACTGCACACAGCTGCCTACATGACCCAGACAGAAGTTAGAGGTCAACAGACCTGCTCAGAGAGGAAAATAATTTATATATAGTATCGTAAACTATTTACGAATAGTTTAAAGCATTAAAACTCTAACAAATCTCCATGAGACAGTGTTAAAATCTGCTCTGATATCCTATGAAATGTTCTTGTCTTGAACCTTTATAAGCTGTCCTTTGAAGGGTGCTATTTCCATTATCCAGACGGCCACCACTGGACACCCTCTCCTATTCCTATGTGCCAATAAAATTCATGTGGAACTTTGTGCCTGGTACATTCTTTAGTGTATTTTGCTTGTCTTAAACTCTTATAAACTGTCCTGTAAGGGGCACTATTTCCATTTTCCAGATGGCCATCACTGTTTTAACATGCTCCTGTTTGTAAATCTCAATAAAACTCATATCTAATGCTGTGACTGGTATATTCTTTGGCCTTGGGGCTGCCCCACACCAAGCCATCCAAAAGCTGGGTTGGGACAGTTAGCAAGCCAAGTAGGAGACCAAAGACCTACAAGCCATAGCGTTCCTGAGTCCTGGGAAAGGAGACCATGGGAAGAAATCCCAAATTGGCCTCTCTCATCCATGTGGGCAGGGGTGGATACCTCCTAGATGAGTGGGGGCCACCATGAAGGTAGCAGGATGCCCTGAAAACTCTGGTGGTATTGCTAACAGTTTTACAATGGTTAGCAGGACAACTAAATTTTGGCAAAGGGAAAAAAGGATACCAGGTAGCTGCAACCATAGCCTGGCCCGTTTTAGGAGCCTTATGCGTGACCACAGAAGCAGAACAGTTGGCCAAAGTAACAGCCCACCATCTAGAGAAGGAATTAAAACCAAAAGAGATATGTGCTTTGTCCAGATGGAAATGAACTCTTTGACTGACCACCTATGCCAAGGGGATGGTGAGTTAGAGACTCTGGTATGAGAATATGCCTGAGTTAGAGGCCACAAGTTGCTCTTGTCCAGGGGATTTTATCTACTTCTGGATGGGACCCCAAAGCATGGAGCCCCATAGACTCCTTCTCAAAAGAGGAAGGAAAGGAGGAATGGGAGGTGGAGGAGAAGTACAGGTAGCCCCGACAGGTATGCCCTGTAATACAACAGAAATGGAAGGTGTCTCAAGATCAAGGCCCTGGAGTTCAGCAATTCCAACCTCCTGAACAGAAATTACATATTACTATGACAGATTATACTGCTGTCAAGTTGAGCAATTTAGGGCAGTGATATAAACAAAAAACTAGGGAATCCCTACCCAATTAGCTTCTGAGATTTTGGGACATAGAAGCAGAGGGGGTAATACTTTCTCTAGTGGAAATGAGTAAACTGACATCTATTACAAGACACCCTTCCCTACAAAACTGTTTGTCTGCTACCTCAGCTGATGCAAAAACTGCTTTCTCATTGATATGGCTGATCGACAGGCTTAAGGCTGCATGGCCTAATGAAGGGGATATTCCATACAGTACCCCCATTGGCAAAATATATAGGAGCTACAAGATGTTTTAATGGGGCTGGGAATGAAACCTGCCATTTATGCCCCAGCTTTCATAGGTCCTGTCTTGATGTTGAAGCTTTTACTGAAGGAATGAAAGGCATGGTATCGCATGTTGTCTCCAACCATCCCTATGGACCTCTTGTGTCTATCCTAAGTCTGCTGGTAGGACAGACTATTTCCCTTGCTGCTCAGGCTATTGCTGAACTTGGAAAGTCAGAGAAGGGGTAGAGAAAGAGGGCATGAGTAGGGCAATGGGAAAGACTCCCTGTGAGCACGATGGCCCTAATAGGTGTCCCACAAGCACATGTGGGTGGATCTCATTGCCACAGGCACAGAGTAGAGGCTGTATATAGGCAACCTGGTAAAAATTATGGAACAAACTGCCTAAGGACCAAAGATGTACTAAAGTGAGTTCTCAAGCTTTCAAGGGAGAAATGAAATCAGGGGAAAAAAAAAAAACGTCATTTAGATCCCAAGCCTAGGAGCCCTCTGCTGCCCTGGAAGATGCTTGACAATGCCCTTTCCTTCTTCCTGTGGGAGACACTGAGATCCATAACAGATTCACAGGAATCAGGCTGTTATAAGAGACTGTTTAGCCTTACACATAGTGTTTTCAATTTTAAAGAACAATATATTCCTATAATTTTTTTGATAATTTAATGTTCATTTTTTAAGGACATTAAATAATGAACTTACTTGCAAGTGAAGGAGCAAAAAGTAATATAAAAATACTAACTGGCATATATCTTATTCACTAAAATCAATCAACTGAAATAACCTTAGGTTAAGAGAAAGGAAGAAAAAAAAAAGAAAAGGATAAGGGATATTTTCTATTTAATCTGCTCTGTCAATTTACTAGTCCTTAATGCAGAGGAAATCCCAAAGTGTCATTTATTTTAAAATTCATTTCAATAAGAAAAATATAGTGTAGTGAATCCATTTCTTAAATGATAAATTATTACCAGTAAAGCATAATTGTCTTCTGGGTAATTATCACATAACTGTGCATTAATTATAAATGTCAACAAATGGCTTGATAAATGGACTAAGAAGTCCCAACAGCATTTATCATACAACCTAAATTCAGTTTTAGAACATAACAATTATATATGCCTTGGCTTCTTTTGGTATGACTTAATATTTAACATTTAAATGGATGGAGGTGTTATGTTTTCATATTAATCCATCAACAAGGGCTTTATTAATGATATGTAACTCTGAAAACATTAAATATTTGTAACTTATGTGATAATCTTTAGTATATGCACAAAATAAATCCATATTGCATTTTGGTTGTGTGTTAACTTTGAATTTGAAATCATAATCAAAAAGGGAAAAAAGAAAACCCTGAAACAATGAAAGGCTAACTCCTGCAAAGAAAATATTACTTAATTTCATATTGCTTATTTCTATAATAATAGTCAAAGATGACATAAATCTAAAGAAATATAACAGTATTTTAAAGGAATACAGTTTAAGTTATTTGAGTATATGGAAATGTAACTTTTTCAAATTGCTTAATTTTTTAAATTAATTTATTTTTCAATATCCAAGTGACAATCTTTAAGATGATGAAAAAAAGCAGTGGAGGCAAAGAAATAGAATAATTATATAACAATGATAGACGACTGCAGGTTTAGGATAGAGATTTAGAGAGTTAAAGAGAAAGTGAGAAAGAAAACGATAAGGGAAATTTTCTACTTAATCTGCTCTATAAAGTTACTTAGAGTCCTTAATACAGAGGAAACCCCAAAATGTCATTTATTTTAAAATTTGTTTCAGTAGGAAATGAATGTTATTCCCATTCTTACAAAAAGAAAAATAAAACTTGAGAAACAGCATATTGACATCATCAGAAAATTGAGGCTGCAGGGTAATCAATCTGAAATGTGTAGAGAGGCAGGCACCCGCAAGAAGGAACTGGGCCCTTTTATTCACTTACCTGGGACAAAAGTTGTTGAATGCCACCTAAGCAGGTCATAAATTTCACCTAAATTTTTAATATAAATTTAACTAAATTTAAAAACTAAATTTAAAGACCGAGTGTGGTGTGAACCCCCTCAGCATCACGGGCACTTGGGGGAGCACTGCACCCTGTGGGGTCCCTACAAGACACTCCCAGGGAAGTTACAGAGAACTTTTAGCATGCTTCCTGGTGGTGCTCGCTGCAGTAGAGGAGTAGAAGCCAAGGTCTCCATCCAGACCTACATAGGGAAAAACTAGAAAATCTTCATCTTCCAAACATTTCAGGAACTGATAATACTTATCATACCAAATATCTTCCAGAAAATACAAGAGAAAGGAACAATACCCAGATCATTCAGTGAAGTCAGCATTACCCTAATAACAAAACCATTTATAAGAAAACAAAATACTATAGTTTTTACTATAGTTAATACTATAGTTTCATTCGTTGTAACAAAAGTGCCAAAATAACGCAAAGTGTTAATAATAAGGAAAACTGGATGCAAGGGAGGGGGATACATGAGAACTCTGTGTTTTCTGCATGATTGCTATATAAGCCTTCAACTTCTCAATAAAAAAAAATATATATAAGAAAATGATATAATTCATTATATATTCATAGCCTCACTAACTGTAAGTCAGTTTATTAAGGGGCTAATGAAAATCATAAAATTGCATTGAATTCCAAATTATGGATAAAATCAATTAATGTATGTTCGCAATTTTCTATATGGGAATTTAGAATAAAAATTCTGAAGTATTCTGTATTGTATAAATTATCACCAAATATTCATCTATTAAATCGGTCTGCTCATCTAAATTTAAAAATAAAGACATCCGTCAAGAACAGAAATAAGCTACTCAAAATGAATGCTCAAAGATACAGCAAGATGGTGGGGGCACATACAACAGCAAATACAATTATAAATGATAGCAATGGTAATTAAAAGAAAGTATAATTAGATGTCTGAAACTAATAAAATATGACAAACCATAAGAAGTCCTGGCAGTACCTACAAAGAGAAAGAAGTCAAACAGGACTATCTAATGAAAATAATGTTTTTTTCCCCTGCTTCCATTTGTTACATAGGTTATTTCTCAAACTTATTTAATACATTAAGTTTAGGGAATAAAATTCCAAGTTCTGCCTGTGGAGCAAATATTGGACTGTGCTATGTTAAAATGTAGAATATAAAATTTAAACTGGATTGATTTATCCAGTGGCAAATGGAATAAAAACCAATTAGTGAAAATAAAGAATTCTAAGTTCTAATTAGTCATGGTATTGGTATAGACAAATATGTTTTCTACTTGGAAATAACTGAATGTTTTTAAATATATTAACATTTCTCCTTGGATATTCTGTTGTCTAACATTTTTGCCAAAATGGTTTGTGACATTATTTCAAATGAACACAAAGCTGAGATTTTACCTCTAATATATTTATGTGCCATTTTCTTTTATGGGAAATGATATGCGATGTTACAGTCATTTAAGGTAACTTAAAGCCATATCACTTTCTGTGTAGAGAAAAAAATATATTTTATTTTATTCCTAAGTAATGTCAACTATGAGGAGGCAAAATTGTGCATTACCTCACAAGATTTTGAAATTTTTGATTACAAAATATTGTGCTATTATATTTGTATTCTTAATCACTGGCTAAGGACTTGACATATTATTGGACTCACAATCATCTGAAAAATAGATGGATGAATATAGAGAAATAGCTTGAGAACATCTTAAATTTTTCTTAATTTACAATCATATTTTAGCTCATAGGAAGAGCACAGGCTATGACAAAATGACAAAAAGCTTGAAGGATGAATTGAATTTATCTCTTTTCTGGTATGATATGTAAAAAGAAAATTATAAATAAGTGAATTAAAGTAAGGGACTGTGTTTCTTATCCTTCATGTGTTGAAATTTAAGGACTTAGAAGCTGGAAGGTAGAGAGGAACCCTTGTGACAGGCTTGAGAATACAAGTCAGAGAGAACTGGCAATCTTCTATCAACCAGGAACTTTAAGGAGAATACATTAATACAGGGCCACCACTGTGGAAGCAAAAGAGGTTATAGAAGTGTCTTTAGGTAAGGTAACCCCTCAATTTTTACTTCCATGACCTTTAATTTGTCCTTCATGAACAGAAGCTAAAGAAGGCAGTGAGAACAGTTCTAGTTTGTTTTAATTTTCCAGTTACTAAAACAAACACTGTAAAAATGAGTTGTTTTAACAAAGAAATGTATTGTTTCAGAGACTAGAAATATTATTTCCTCCCAGGTCAATATTTTCTGGCTGGCTGGCAATCTTTGGCATCCCTTGCTTTTTCCATCATATGGCAATACACTTGGGCCATCTTTTCCTTTCTTCTCTAGGTTCTGTTGACATCCAGTTTCTGACTTCCCCACGGCTACTTGCTCCATCTGACTTCCATTCTGTTTAAAGGACTGAACCAGATTCAATTGGACTGCCCTTTAACTGAAATAACGTCTTGAAGAGATCTTATTTATAATGTGTCCACATCCACCTGATTATAGACCAAGACTGACAACACATTGAAATTCTGGGGTATACAATTCAGTTCACCATATAGGGAGTGATCAAAGATGTACAGAATGTTTGTAGGTTTTTTTTTCTGGGACCAAAATTGAAATAAGCATTGAATGTCAGCACATGCCAGAAGGATATATGGGAGTGCTCAGGCCAAAAAATGATGTTGGTGTGTAGAGGAAACCATCCAAATATCAAGTGGGATGAAACCTCTCTATGGAGGGGCAAAGACACAGAGGCAATTCTCAGAGCAGTGCTATTACCCTGCCTCCTAGTGTTTCATAATTTTCCTTCAACTCATACTCTGCCGTCAGAAGGATGAAAGAGATGAAAAGTATAATTGCCTTGAAAAGGATATTAGTTTAAAATTGCATGAGTTTAAATCATGAAGTAATTGATAACCTACATAAAATAAGCTTTATTTTATTTTTAGACTTTTCTTCCTTCCTTTAATTTTTAAATTAATTTTTATTTTTTTAAATATAACAACAAATAAAGCTTTATTTTAAGTTGGAAGGTGGTGTCTTAATTTGAAATGAAAAGGTTAAATCTCCTGTCATCTCTCTTTGCCAGATATCACTTGAAATGTGTTATGAGCTAGCTGACTAACAAGAAATACTGTATGTCTGCAATTATGAATAATAGTATAAATGTTTAAAACTTGTAATATGGTAGTTAACATTAATTGAGTGCATGCTCTGTGCCATGTATTATCTAAAAACTTTATATGTAAAAACTCATTTGATCTATAAAAACCTTGCAAAAGATAAATCATTATCACCTTTTTATTAATGAACAGATAAGGCAAAGTAAAAACTCTACAATTACAGAGGTTTAAAGTATCAGATTGAATATTAAAGATAGGTATACTGAATTCAGGGCTGGGCTATTTAAACTTTATGGCAAAAATAAAGGAACTTCAATATTTACATGCAAATAAAATTTATGTATATCTACCAATTATTCAGTATATGTTTTCATGTTCATCCAGGTTTTAAATAAACATCATTTTCTCCCATGATCATTCTAATAAATAAATATACATCAAGCACCATGTAAGAGTTTCATCCATTACCAAATAAACTACAGGATATCCAGTTAAATTTGAATTTCAGATAAACATGCATTTTTAGCCTAAATATGTACCAAATATTTCATGGGTAATATTCATACTAAAAAATTATATGTTATTTATCATAAATTCAGTTTTGACTGGGTTTCCTATAATTTTACTTACTAAATCTAACAACTCAAATCCAGTTGAATCGGGATAATTCATCTATTTCATTTGTATAAAAGATAATAATACTTAAACTTTTTAGAGGGCTTTTATGGGCTAGGCACTGAGCTGATTGCTTTTGTATGATTGGGCTTATTTTTTCATCACAAATAATAGTCCATGATGGGAATAACATATTGACTCCCAAATTTCCTAAGAAGCTACTGATTCTCATAGAAATCAAGTCAATTCCCTAGATCACTCAGGCAGTAAATGTTTACAAGTAATGTAATGGCTATCAATGTGGATTCATAACTGGTCTGTAGGTATCCAGATCCTACATTCATTGTCAGACACTTTTGAGGCCTTAAAATATTCCTTAATTCACAGCTGACTACAGACAAAAGGATGAATCAAACTGAGAGTGAAGAATTATCCATTTGATCTATAGACTCACAATTCATAATATTGTGAGAAAAACAGTTTTGGGAATTAGGCTGGGGCTATTAACTAGTCCTTATTGCTAAGAGCTGGCCAAGCACTCATAGCTAATCCATGCTGTTCTCCTGTTGAAGAGAAACAATTTTGTAGATCACTAAAGTCAGAGAAGTCACTTTTTCAATGTAATGAAACAAGATTAAAAGAAGTTGACTCCATAATCTTGTCTGAAGAGAGATAAAAACTAGGCCATTATACAGTACACAAAAATCATCAAGCAACTGCCCTCCTAGCGAACATAAGTGACTGTTTCTTTACCAATTTTACTTTTAGCCTCATTCCATTTTTAATGTTTCCCAATATAATAAACCATGAAATTAGCCACACCCCTGACAACGTTCATTCTGCATGAAACTCTCCGCAATACTCATTCCAAAGAAAAAAATCTCCTTTCTTAAATAATCCTGAAAAACCACCTGCCACTGAAATGCCCCACATTTCCTAATGTTATGGCTTCTCACCTGTTATACTGAGCCAATGAACCGACTTTACTCAACTACAGATGCATTCTTAATGGAGTTAGACAGGTGAGCATCAGTGCTGGATATGGCCTGTCCTTTTTTTTCATTTTAGATCCACTGATGGATATGTAGTAATATTACAGTTTGGTTTAAAATACATTTTTCCCATGACAAGTGAAGGCAAGAATCTGCGCAGACATTTATTGGCTATTTTGATATCTATTTTTTGTGAACTGCCATTTCAAATATTTTCCCATTTTTCTGTTGGAGTAATTGTATGTTTTCAGTATTGATTTTCATGAGTTATTCATATATTTTATATTGGGGCCTTTCTCAGATGTGTGTATTGTAAATATCTCCTACATTGTGATTGAATTTCTGCTCTCTTAACAATGCCTATTGATGAATAGAAAATCTGAAATGTAGTCCAGTTAATCATTTTAATTTATGCCTAGTGTTTTCTCAGTCAAGATTATAAAGGTATTCTTCTATGTAATCTTTAATCTTTGATCTTTTACTTAGCTCTCAATCCATCTGAAATTGATCTCTGTCTATGATACTAGGAAAAAATCCTTTTCTTTTTTACCCTGTAGATATGTATTTGACTCAGCAGCTTTTATTAAAAATACTTTTTCTTCTACTCACTGCAGGATATCACAGAAAGAAAGTAACTATATATCTGTGGACTTGCTTCCTATATCATCCAGTCTATTTCATTTGTCTGCTTCACTGTCCTTGGGCAAGCAGCACAGTATATTAATTACTGTAGCACTTTTTATTTTATCTTGTAAACTTTTAATACAAGTCTTCAATGATTATGCTACTTCTTCCAGATTGCCTTTTCTATTATTCATCTTTTAAATGTCCACATACATTACAGAAATTGGTTTTAAACTTCACTGAATGCCTTCTATGATTTTGATGGGGCTTTCATTAAATTATATATGTCTTTGGGAAGAAATAATGGCTTTAAAAATAGTCAATCTTCCAATTCATAATCATAATATAACTCTCCATTTGCTTATATTTACTCTATTTTCAATAACTCTTTGCATTTTCAGGATATTGGTTTTGTACATACTTCTTTGAACTTGGGCATTGGATATTGATGAATTTGATGTTCTTGTAATGGTATCATTTATTAAATTTTGTTGGTTTGTATATTGTTGAAGTGCATAAAGACATTGATTCATTTTCATTTGTTGTTCTGGTTTGAAACTGTCATGTAACCCAGAAAAGCCATGTTTTTTTAAGCCTTATTCAATTTTGTGGGGATATCTATGTTCTTTTAATCCTAAAACTTATGTAGGGTGAGACCTTTTGATTAGATTATTTCCATGGAGATATGTCTAATCAATTGTGTGTGTGACCGTTTTATGAGTTGGAGATGTGACACTGCCCCTTCAAGGTGAGTCTTATTTAGTTTACTATAGTTCTTAAAGGAGCCAACCTAGAGAGCATAGAGTCCGATGCTTGGGGACAGACAGAAGTTCAGAGAGAAGGCCAGTGGAATCAGGAGCTAAATGCACTGAAACCCGGGAGCAATGGGCCAGCAGACATTGCCATGTGCCTTCCCAGATCACAGAGAAACCCCAAATGCTGCCCTTTCTCCAAGAATGTATCACTTTATTGGTACGTTAATTTGAATATTTTCATGGCCTTAGAAATGTAACTTAATAAGTCCCCTTTATAAAAGGCAATCCATTTCTGGCATATGGCATTCAGCAGTATTAGCAAAACAAAACATTTCTTCACCTTGCATAATGTAACCTTCCTGTTCTAGTTTGCTAGCTGCTGGAATGCAACACACCAGAGACAGATTGGCTTTTAATAAAAGGGGATTTATTTTGTTGGTTCTTCAGAGGAAAGGCAGCTAACTTTCCACTGAGGCTCTTTCTTACGTGGAAGGCACAGGACGGTCTCTGCTGGTCTTCTCTCCAGGCCCCTGGGTTCCAACATCTTTCCCCGGGGTGACTTCTTTCTCCATCTCCAAAGGCCTGGGCTGAGTTGCAAGTGCTGAGATGAGGAATGCCGAGCTGCTTAGGCTGTGCTATGTTGTGTTCTCTCATTTAAGCACCAGCCAATTAAGCCAAACGTCACTCATTGCAGCAGACACACCTCCTAGCCGACAGCAGATGTAATTGGCAACAGATGAGGTTCACGTACTGTTGTCTTATGTCCGCAGCAACAAGACTAGGTATGCTCATCTGGCCAAGTTGACAACTGAATCTAACTAACACATGTCCACCCCTTGTCAACTTGGCAACTTCAAGCATCACCTTACACAGATGTAAAAAATTCTCTTGCTGTGGACCTGTGAATCTCAAAACAAGTCTGGTGCCAATAAGCAAAGGAGGATATTCACAGGATACAGACTTTCATTTCCATAGGGAGAAATTGGGAGAAACACAGATGTAAAACCTGCAGGACAAGTGCCATGGAATTGCAAAGTCTGAAAGTCATTCATCCTTCGGCTTTAGAAAGTGGTAGTCCCACCCCCTCCAAGGGCCTATGCAGTGGCCCGCCTCTTTCCAAATCAACCTCAGGGAACATCGAGGAGACCACCTCTGGGCTCCACTCTCTCCAGGCATCAGGGCCACCCCTGGGCTCTCTGCCATTTCTGGGGCACACGCTCAACCCCTCCATGTGGTGGCAGCCAGGCTCTCCCAGTCCCCCAAGGAGCGTGCTACGCCTTTTCCAAGGCCCGAGGCTGCGCAACTCTTCCACTGCAATGAGAGGGGAGACTCATCCTCGCCCTTCAGGGTAAACTCACCCTCTCCACACATACAGGTGGGTCCACTCTCCTGGCCAAGGTTTCTTGGCTTCAGACCCGAACTTCCATGGTTCTCACTCTGCAAACTCCAGTCTCTCCCTTTTGTGTCCTCCTTTGTGAAGATTGGCAATGGTTCCATTTACACCAACAGTCTCTTCACACACTCCAGGACTTCTCCATCATTCTCTTCACAGTTCTCCAAAATCTTCCCCTTAGCCATCCAAAACACCGTTCAAACATATCTGGCATTTGCAAACCGCAGCAGCACCCCACACTCCGGTACTAGCTAGGGTTCTCTAGATAAACAGAATCAACAGGGAACACTTGCAAATATAAAATTTATAAAAGTGTCTCACGTGACCACAGGAACACAGAGTCCAAAATCCACAGGGCAGGCTGCGAAGCCGACGACTCCGATGGAGGGTCTGGATGAACTCCACAGGAGAGGCTCACCAGCCGAAGCAGGAATGAAACCTGTCTCCTCTGAGTTCTCCTTAAAAG
>PVIY010027751.1:0-33881 GCA_004026745.1 Myrmecophaga tridactyla
AAAACTAAATACATTAAAATTCTAGTTCCTCAGCCACATTAGCCATGTGTCAAGGCCACATGTGTCAATAGCCACATGTGTCCAGTGGCTACTATACTAGACAGCACAGTTACAGAACATTTCCATCATCAGAGAAAGTTCTATTGGGTAAGGCTGATGGAAGGCAAGGGAGGGTTAGAGTTCATGAAGATCAGACTCCTGGGCACAAAGCAAGGTATAGAAGGATGGAGAGTGGATTTGGAGGACCAACAGAAGATTACAGTAGTTTCAGCATTTCCGAAAGTGTGTCTTATAAAGTACTCTGTTAAAAAGAATAAAATAAAATAAGTAAATGGTGTAAGGAGGGTATGGTGTCAATGATCAAATGAATTTGACAAACTCTATACACAATTTCTCTCTCTTGGATATTCAAGAGATACATCAAGAACTCTGAAAAATCCTAGAGGGAAAAATAATCTGCTTAACTTTGCTTGGACAGGTGTTCTCCAAACTCTCAGCTAAGGAAAGTTTTTTTTTTAATAGAGAGGATTAAAACCCTTATTCACAAAGTTTGTTTTATAAGGGACATTTATCATTTTTGACTTCCAAGATCCAATCACCTTCCTTATTTTGAGGTTGGGAGGAATCCCAAAACAAGAAAGATGGTTGACTCTTTCTTGCCACCATGGAAGCTGAATGGGGGCAGAGAAGTCTTCTACCAGATGATTCAGGAAAGGCCATGCAGATGCTTCCACCCAGGTGGTGCTCACTGGCCTAGATTTCAGCCTTCACCATCTTGTAGACTTTCTTGTGAAATGCTCATGAACAGGTACCACTCGGATCTCCTGCTATGGGAGCATAACTGACTGGCAGCTGCAGCTGCTGCCCTTCAAGACCTACCCTCGTGTCCATGCCCTGATTCACCTGGACTGCTCCCAACCAAAGACTGAGAATGGAGGCAGGATTGATAGCCCATTCCTGTGAGACACAGGAACCCTGTAAAGACACTGGTAGCTCGAGGGCTCCTCATTGGTCTGGCTGAAACATTCTTATGACTGTTCTACAACCTGAGGCTCCTCCCACCAATCCTCCATCCATCCCTTCCCACCTCACAGGTATCAAGCAAGCATCACAGTTGAAGGCTCTCCCTGCCCACTCTGGCTCTCTCCCATCTTTCCCTTCACATGTGTTTCCCCCAATAAATCTCTTGCATGTCTAGTCCCATCTTGGGGTCTGCTTCTTGGAGGACCTGAGCCAATATATCCCAGGACTTGTATCTTGAAGAGTGACTCAAAGATGTCGGAACAGATACAGATAATTAAAGGAAGAGTCTATTGACATGGAGGACTCACAGATGTATTTTCTTTCACAGGCCCAGGGTTTTGTCATCTTTTAACTGAATTGAAGAAAACAATTTTAAAAATTTAAGAGCAGCATATGCTCTATCCCCAACCCTTCTGTTTCATCTTATCTTACATCCATCCCAAATTCATTGTTCATATTACCTGCCTGGTACATGTAGGAATTAGAGTGGGGAATCTGTAATTTAATGCACATACTTGCCTAGGGAATAAGATATAATGCCAGATCTCTCATGTTTTTTCCTGAATTCTAGTCCAGGGGCCCACTGACTTCTACCCTCCGATCAATATTCTACCATGATTTAGAGGACATTGTGTTCTAAGTGACTCAGTTTCCTTTGCACTCTTCACTGGGCCTAGATTTCAGCTCTTTCACCATCTTATAGACTTTCTTATGAAAAGCCTTTAGGGTTCCCCTACCCTTATCAGCTTACAGCCCTAATTCAACTGTGCACCAGTGTCTGGTCTCTAAACTCTAGATATGTCATTCCTGATTATCTTCCCTCTACTTTTTCTCTGTTGCCTTCCTTAAGTTTGCTCCATCACCCACTCCTTTAAGAAAAAACCTCGCCACAGCTATGTCACATCAGTTCAACCCTTAGTGTGACTCCTAAGAAAGAACCTGCCCACATTCTGATATCCCTGTGCATGCCTTTTTATGGTCTTTTATAGGGTTGGCATTTCTCACTGATGGTACAATGTAGGGAGAGTTTGGACAATATATTAAACAATAGTGAATCACACAGTGGAAAGAAGTTTCCTTTTCAATTCTGATTATACCAAAGAGAAAGTCTTAGTTTGGTATTGGTTTAGTGGTTAGAACACCACTCTATCTCTAATTTCCCTTTCCAATAAAAACCTAACTGCCCCTCAGGATCCGAGCCTGGATTTCCTCATTTGATTGTACTTATCTTTGGCATTGCCTTCTTATGGCAAAGGACACTGTGTTTTATTATATAGTAGTGATTCAAAGTGTCCTTTTAAATTAGATTTACTTTAAAAATTTTAATAATAGCACAGTGGGATTAAACTGTGGCAAAAAATCCTGAAGGGGCAAACTGAAGTGGGAAAAAAACATTGTCTTGCAGCAACAAGCATATTCACAGTTCATTAAGTATCCTTTATTGTTGAAGCCCATTTGAGTTGGGTTTTCTGTAACTTATAACATAGAGTCTTCACTAACTGAGGTTCAAGGGGCCTCAGTTAAAGCATCTCTGCTCTCAAGGAGTAAATAATCTGATTGGGAAGCTTGGGGCAGGGACGGCCTCTTGTTACCCCAATGCCCAACATAATCTCCAGGCATAGAATAGGAGCTCAAAAATATTAATCAAGTGAATAAGCGAAAAATACAAGAAGGAATTGGCAAGACCCAATACAAGATCTATTATGTGTTAGCACAGGATTAATTGCCAAATACATGGGAGAGAGAAAGTGTGTGGTGTTCAAGAGAAGGAGAGATGAGTCTGAACTGATAAAATAAAGGAAGGAATGGAAGAAGAAAGAGAACAGGAGAAACACAATTTTTTACTGTGGCTGGGTGCCAAGCCCTGTGCTGGGTGCTTTACATTTGCTATCATAGTTAATAGTTGCAATGACCCTAGGGTTAACTACTCTTTACTTCCATTAGAAATAAAGCAATAGAGGTTTAGAGAATTTAAGTAACTCGATTAAGTTTATTCAGCCACCAGCCAGTCCAGGCATACACCCAGGCCAATTGATGCCCATACTCATTGAATTAGACAGCTGGAATTGAGATCAGTGATGAAATGGAAAGAGAGTGCCTATACGAGCATGGTTTATGAACTTTTAAATGCCATGAAGGGCATTCCAGGGAATGTACGAACAAAAGGAGAATTGTGTGAGTCCTGGGACATGGCACAATTCCACCATAACAACACTTGCCCAAATTTCAAAGAAGATAATAGCTAATTGAATCTGAAGTTTCATTTGCTGGAAACTCATAGCCAGAGAATTCACTATAAATTCTCCTGAATGAAAAGTGAGATGCATGATGTGTGCATGTTGGACAGAAATATTTGATCACTAATCTTTGTAGTTAACATTGATCTTTAATCACTGATTATGTATTAATCATTCCAATAGAAACAGGGAAAGACAGTACAAGAATAATAAAAGTTTCAATGAGCTGTACAAAATAAGAAAAAGTAATTTGTTGATATAAAAAGAAAGGTTCCTTTTTCATGTACTTCCTTTCTAGCACCATCTCTCACCTGGGCAAACCTCTATAAGCACAAAGCTTTTCTGAAAGTCTGATTGTATATAAGCAAGGTCTATTACCAAGAAGAGCCAAATCTAGAATCACACAGTTATAATGAATTTTTATAAGCTCTCTGGGTCTTCTGAACCACTCATGCCCCAACCAGCCATGGATACCCACTCCTACTATCCTCCCAAGTCATAAGATCCTGCATCTGGTAGCTTTTGCTGCATAAGAAATAACCTCAGAAGATATAGCAAAAGAATTCTCACATGTCTGCAGGGCTCAGCACTGATCTTAACTGGACTTGCTGGACCACTCTGCTGATCTTAACCAGGATCACATCTGGGAGTGGCTAGTTTAGGCTTTGGCTGAGGTGACTCATCTCTACTTTGCATTCCCTTACTCTCCTCTAGAACCAGTGGCTAACTCAGACATGTCCCTCTTACCATGGTGGGAGAGATACAAGAAGAAAAGTAAAGACATGCTAGGACTGCTGACATCTAGTTTCTTAATTGGCACATCATCTCTTCCCTCCTATTCTATTGGCCAAAAGAAGTCACAGAGCCGAGGTCAAAGCCAGAGCAGGAAAGCTCTGCAGAGCTGCACAGAGGCAGACATGGAGACCGTGAGAGTAAAGAATGATGTAATCTACTCCGGGCCCTGTTCCTTGCTAATCCACTGTTTTAGTTTACTAAAGCTGTGGGAATGCCATATTCCAGAAATGGATTGGCCTTTCTAAAGGGGATTTATTAAGCTACAAGTTACAATTCTAAGATTTTGAAAATGTCCAAATTAAGGTCCCCCAAAAGAGGATACCATCGCTCAAGAAAGGCCAATTGAATCCACAGTTTCTCTGTCATATGGGAAGGCTCATGGCGACATCTGCTGTACTTCTCTCCAGGCTTCTGGTTCCTCTCAGCAGCTCCAATTGTCTGTGTCTGAGCTTTCTCCAGAATGTTCTGTTTTTAAAGGACTCCAGTAAGCTAATTAAGGCCCGCCTTGAATGGACGGGTTCATATCTCCATGGAAACGATCTAATGAAGTGGTCCCACTAGATCTGGCCCCACAAGTTGGATTAAAAGATCATGGCTTCCCTCTTTTGTTGTTCAGTTGTGGCCTGTCTCTCTAAGCCAACATGTCAGATGAACCCACTGCCCTCCCCACTACATGGGTCTTGACTCCTAGGGGTGTAAATTTCCCTGGTAATATGGGATCTGACTCCTGGGGATGAGCCAGGACCCAAAATCATGGAAATGAGAAAGCCTTCCTGACCAAAAGGGGGAAGAGAGAATGACACAAAATATAGTCTCAGTGGCTGAGAGATTTCAAACACAGTCAAGAGCTTATCCTGGAGGTTATTCTTATGCATTATGTAGATACCCCCTTTTACGTTTATGGTGTATTGGAGTGGCTGGAGGGAAGTACCTGAAACTGTTGAGCTTGTTCCAGTAGCCTTGATTCTTGAAGACGACTGTATGACTATATAGATTTTATAATGTGACTGTGTGGTTGTGAAACCCTTGCGTCTGATGCTCCTTTTATCCAGGGTATGGACAAATGAGTAAACTAAAAAAAGAAAAGGATAAAAATAAATAATAGGGGGAGATAAAAGATAGAAGGTAAAAATTGGGTAGATTGAAATATTGTGGGTCAATGAGAGGGAGGGGTAAGGGGTATAGGATGTATGAGCTTTTCCTTTTTCTTTTTGTTTCTTTTTCTGGAGTGATGTAAATGTTCTAAAAATGATCATGGTGATGAATACACAACTATGTGATGAGATTGTGAGCCATTGATTGTATACCATGTATGGACTGTATGTGTGTGAAGATTTGTCAATAAGAATATCAAAATATAAAAATTAAATTAAAAAAATAGGAAAAAAAGTAATCCTGGCTTTTCTAAGGTACCTAACAGTTTCAAAGCAGCACATCGCCAAAGACTTGGCTCCCTGGTTTGGCCAGAAAGAGATTCACTGAGGGCAATAACCATATCTGTTCATTTTATTTCATCCTGACAACCACTCTGCCAAACAATAGCAGGATCTCTGTGTTATACAGGAGAAGATCAAGGCTCAATAAGATCAATCAATACATTTCCAAGACTGCTTAAAATTATCTGTCCTTTCACATTGTCTAGCCTTGGAAACTGCTAATGTGCTGTCACATGTGCTGTCTCTGCTGAGAGCTGAGGACCCAGAGATGAATGAAACAGAGCCCCACTCTCCAAGCCATCACATCCTTTCAATTACTCACTTGCGTAGGGCATACTATGTGCTACGCGCTTTTCTTAACACGCTACATGTTTAGCTCCTTCCATCCTCACAACCCCCTGAGGAGTAAGTGTTACCATTATTGTCACTGTACAGAGGGGGACACTGAAGCACAGAGGGGTTCAGTGATTTGTGCAAGGCCCCAAAGAAGGTGGGGTTAGAGCCCTAGGTCAATGCAGGCAGAGGGCCTCTGAGACCACACTCTCCCAACTGCCCCATACAGGTAGAAGGACACCTAAGAGGTGGATGACACAATGCCATGAGAGCTGTGAGAGTGTTATGACAGGGTACATACACTCAGTTCCTGGGAGAACAAAGGGGTGTGAGCTAAGTGAGGTGGAGGAAGCTGTCAGCAAGATTTCTGGGAGGAGATGGTCCCTGAGCGGGGTCCTGGCTAGGAGGACAGGAAAGAGGGCCAGGTCAGAGTCAAAGCCAGAACCCTGAGGGGAAGGAGCAGAGCTTAGATCAATCAGCTGGAAGGGACACAGAGAGAGTGATGGAAGGGGTGGGGGCTGGTTGGAGACCTGGGCAGGGCCGAGAGGGACCCGGGAGCCATGCTTCTGAGGGCAGTGGAGACATGTGTACTGGGAGGCATCCTGGGACTGCAGTGTGGACGGCCAATGGGGGTAGGGGACAGGCCATAGCTAAAGGCAGAGAGTCCAGCACAGGGTCTGCCACAGAAGTCCAGTGGCTTTACACATGCCTGAAGGTAGAGCCTGGCCATGGGATGGAAAGTCAAGGATGTGGTGATTGGAGAGAGAGACAGAGGGAGAGGAGCAAAGTGTCTCCTGGGTCCTGGCCTGGGTGACTGGGTGAATGGGATAACATGTACCAGAAACTGAGCATGAAACCTGGGAAGCCCTCACATTATAGAGTGAGGGCAGAGGATGTGGAGCCCCGAGAAAACTGACAAAGAGGGAGAAGAGGGGACAGAGGAAAATGAGCGAGTGTCTTCCCAAGAAACCAAGGGAAGTTGATGAGTGAAAGAGCTTAGCCTACACCCTGAGAATTTACTTGCAGTGAGAATCCTTAAACGTAAATCCAAGCCAAGATATTTATTTATTTTTTTTTTACAAACCCCAAGACTGGGGGCTCAGCCTATAGCTTTGGTTGCCTACACTGCTTGTGAGAATATCAAGAATTCAACTTGGGGAGGTTGAATTTTCCCCTGTTCTCACCATTCCCCGAAGGGGGCTTTGCAAATACTTTTCCAATCACTGATCAAATCTGGGGTTTATCAGGGCATCACTCTGGACAAACCAACAAAATCTCATGTCCTACTCAAGGTTTCATATACTTATGGTGTTCAATTAAGCTATCTACATAAGTTATATTAGGAAATACACTAGTCAAAATATAAATTTTGTACCAAATAAACATTTTTTGCTTTAATCTACATATAAGTTGAAATTTTAAAATATTAATTACCATCTATTTTCAGCACCGTGCAGTAATGACATTCCTTTGTTCTTCCTCATGCACAAACATTTTTAAAATTTGTACATTTAGTCACTATCATTATACACTCTAGGCATTCCTAGATTATACCAAGATATTTAAAGAAGAGCGTTTCTTCTTGCTTTACAAAAGGTCCTGATTTTTAGTCTTTGTTTTTCCAGTCTTCATTTTCCAAGACTTCAGATTTCACCGCCTCATTCATTTAGTATTGTAATTTCTCAATATCTTTGTCTTCTCGTTACTGCTCTCCGCACACACAGGCATAAAGGGATGAAGGAGGAGTTTCGACCAATGGGTATTTGCAATGTGCCGAGATTGATGGATGAACTGATAAACACACCATCGCCATAGTCAATAATAATTGAGACCGCCTCAGCTTGCGTTTATTGAGCATCTATTATGTACCAGGTACCCTGTTGTGAGTTTTACAAACATGGTCAATGAACTGGGCAGATAGGCCATTTCTCTTCCACAGAGGGAGAAATGAAGTCTTGAGAGGTAAGGTGAGTGGCTGAAGGTCACGCAGCAAATAGTAAATAGCAGTGGAGGGTGTGTTACCACTTGTTCCTTCCACAGCGTCTGCAGGCTGCCCTTTAAAATGCATTTTCACTCTAAAAGATGTTCTTGGTATCTTTGCTATGATGTAGGGGGAGAGGAGGAGTTATGCACGAGACTTGGAGAATGAGGACAAGGCAGAGCAAAACCAAGAGGGCCTTAGAGGACCCGGAATGGGGAATTACTGTTCCCAAGCCCCAAATTCTAAATCATTAGCTGCACCCTCCAATACACAGCCCTGCGCAGGCTCTTTCTATAAGGAATAACAACCTGAATGAGTTTTCATGCCCAAGAGAGATTTAGCCAGAGAAACAGGAAATCTCGATGCAAACAACGCTGGCCAGCATTCCTTTAAGAATGCAGCCTACAAATCACTCATTCATTTAACAAATCTTTTCCAGGTACCCGCTGGAAGCCAAGCATCAGACTGAATCCCAGGGATACAATGACAATCAATAAACACAAATGTGTGTGAGAGAACAAGGGGGCCCTCCTTGGATTCTCTGAGGAAGGGAAGGCCTGAAGGAGTGCGAGGGACAGCAGGGCAGATGGTGGGTCTTCCGGACAGGGGGCAGCTCCTACTTCTCTCCACCGAGTTTCAGGGGAAACTCAGCCCTTTGGAGACTCTTGCCTGACCTCCCTGAAGAGCTTTCCTGCAGGTTTCCTCTGCAGCCTCTGCACATTTCTGGGATGATAAGTATTCCCCCACCTGCCTCCCCTTACTCTGAGCTCTCTGGCGGAAGCCAGGTGTCTTTAGCTCTCTGTCCACAGTGCTGGCATAGAGGAGGTTCCGACCTTCATCCGTGGAACAACCACAGCACACGGAGCAGATTTCCAAGGACACCTCAGAACCCCTTGGGGAGTAACGGGACATTGATCCCGCCTGTTTTGCCACTTCACACTTCCGTTTGAGGAAGGAAGTTGGGTTTAATGGAAAGATTGGAGGCTTGGGCTCTGCCAGAATGGTGGAGTGATTCGTTTAAGGTTTTGTTTCCCTCCCTTACCACCTTCATGGGCTTGGGACGATATGCGGGTTATCAAAGCCCATCTGCACGGTCGTTCGTGCTAGAACATGCCCAAGGTTCGCCTACCTCCTGCAGGCGAGATGGAGCAGTGAGATGTCTTCTGGAAGGAAAGTAGCAAGCCTACTTGGCCTTCATTTTAGTTAATGCTGATCTCAAATTCTGTGACATATTGTTACTCATGTCTGTGATTTACTTGAAGCTGGATTTTTCAACAAGAACACATCTCCAAGTGCCCAGTATGGAATAAAACGGTAACTCAAATGCTAATATTAAACATTTCCAGAGAGCTTTAATTATAGTCTAGTAAAACAATCACTTGGTTACAAAGTGAAAATTATATAAAAAGATGTATGTTGAGAACCTTGCCACCTTTGTGCTTATATCTGCCCTGTTACCACTTTCATTAGTTTCTTATCTATCCTTCCAGTGTTTCTTCTTGTAAATGCAAGCCTTTGTGGCATTTTGTCAAAGACATCTTCAGAATCGCTAGATATGATGATGATTTTTCTCCTTAGCTCTCTTTTGATGAATTCTCCTTGCGTTCCTAAAATAAGCTGCACTTGGTGATGAAGCATTATTATTTTAGTATGCTGCTGCATTCTGATTGCTAATACTTTATTTAGGATGTATCTATCAATATTCATGTATAAGGTTCATTTACAGTTTCCTGTTTGTACAGCTTTTGTCAGGTTTTATTATCAAAGTTATCTTTGCTACATAAAAATAATTTGGAAGTTTTCCTTCATATCTACTTCTTTAGGTTTGCAAATTTATATACATTAAGTTCTATGAAATAGGTTTTTTTAAATGTCCTTGGTTTCTGCATTATACTCTCTTAGTTATTATTTTTTCTTTGTTCGTTCTCCCTTGATTTCTGATAAGACTCATCTATTTTTCTTGCTTTTCTCCCCATTGTGTTTTTTTCCCTGTTATCAGATTCATTCATTCCTCTTATTATTATTTTATTCTTTCTGCATTCCTTTGGTTTACTTTGTTGTTCTTTTTCTGATTTTCTGAGTTGATGCTTAGTTCCCTCAATTCCATTCCTTTTGAGAGTTTTTAAGGCTCTGATATTTTCTATGAGCACGGCTTTTGTTCTATCCTCTAGATTTAAAACCTAAAACGTAGTATTTTCACTATCATTGTTGTCTAGAAATTCGGTGGTTTGGATTTGGATTTGGAGCTCTCCTTTAAACTAAAAAGCTGCTTAAAGAACAGTTTTTTTAAAAAAAAATTCTCTGCTTTTGTATTAATTTTTACTTTTGTGGCATTGAGAACAGAGAATAAAGTCTATATTATTTCTACTTTCTGAAATGTATTAAAATTTCCTGTGTGGTAACCAATGGTATGGTCAATTATTGTGACTGTTCCATGGGCATTTGAAAAAAAAATATGTTCCCTACCTTCAGGGCATACAGTTTGATATATAGCCTTCATATCTATATTCTTTTTCACTTTTATATCTTTATTCATTTTTGGTCCAGTTGCTCTGAGAGAATGTGTTGCCATTTCCTGCAATGTGGAAAGGCTGGGGAGAAGCCAGTTTGGGGAGAAGTAGGCTGTGGGGAAATCACGAGGTCTGCTTGAGATGTCTGTTAAATCATCTCCAACCAAAATCACTCCTGCTATAAAGAAATTAGAGGAGGAGGGCAAGGTCATACTTCCTCTTTTGTGTCAGTATCACTTAAAAGGAGGAAGATTCAACCTCACATTTAATCTGGGAATTTTGTATTGTTCTCTAATCTTCCCGTATATATTTGCTTGCCAAATCAGGTTAGAATAGCCAGTCCTTCTTTGGTATCATCCATGGTGAATTGAATACAACAAGGTCCTATCTGTGGCTGGGGGGAATTTCAGCTGATGATGTTGTTAATAAGAACATTTGAGTGTTCACTACCAGCCAGGTTGTTTTCTAGGAACTTTACATGTCTTAGGTTATTTAATCCGTACATCAACTCATAATACCCCAATTTACAGATGAAAAACAACTGAGGCAAGGGAAAGTGAGATAATGCCCAAGTCCATCCTGCTTCTCTTTTTAAAACTACTCCAGCAGCTTCTTTTTGTAGGTGAAGAAATGGAGACTCTAAGACAGCAAGTCAGCCAGCAAGCTACTAGCAGAGCTAAAACTAGACTCCTGGTTTTTGACCCTCCATCTAGAGTCTTCCTACTATACAGCATTGCTCTTTTCCATGCACAGGAGCAGTATTTTGTGGTAGAATGGAGTTATGCTTTCCAGGATGATATGGATTAACCATTTAATAGCAACACCTGTCTCGGGGCTAATGCCATCCTTCCTGCAAAGATGTTTTAATTAAATGCTACCATTTAATCACTCATAGAGATAGAATAAATCCACTTTTAATATTATGATTTGGGCATATAGAATAAATGAGGATTGGGGGTTGTAAGCAAAAGAAACAATCTAAAATTCTACAGGGGATACATTTTTGTAGGTGAGAAGGCTTGAATTTTTAATTTACACCTCCTGTGCTCCCCAATTCCCATGTGCATGGACCTCATTCCTTGTTTCATGAATTGTGTGTGTCGGGCTTGAAAACAGGTACTTTCCCAGTTCAAGTAAGCATTCAAGTTAGCCAATAGAAAAGAACACTGACCAACCCTCAGGGGAGAGGATTGTCATTAAAAAACAGCACATAAAGGTGTGAGTTCCTTATATTTCTCTACAAGTCCAGCTCGCAGAGTCTTTCTCTGGTGCCAGAAGTGATCTAACATCTCCCTGCACAGCTTGGCTTCAGATGATGAGGGTTTTTTTTTTTTGCTCCATTCCACATTCATTCCAGTAATTGTGAAAAGAGAAAGGAGTTTATTACATTTTGGGGGAGGTTGACTCAGTGTCTCAACTATACTAAGAAAGAACATAATGGTTTTGGCAAGATAAGAGAATTCCGTTCTGAAATTCTAAAGACATCTTATCCCTGTGGAATTCCTTGATGTGCCAAAAATCAAAGTTGTGTAGCTGGCTAGGGCAGGGCCCTAAGCCAGAGGACTAGAGGGTGGAACTTCTGTACAACTCTACACACAAGAGGCTTTCAGAAGGCATTCTGATCTGGGCTGGTGGTGCTCCACTTGGATTCATTCCTGAAGAGCCAGCAAGATACTATCAACAAGCCCTAGAAACCTACAGTCTCTCTGTGAAGTCTGGCAATGGGAATGGTGTTCTTTCTCGCAAATCAAAACTCCATAAAAAGATGTATCCAAGAGTAGTCCCACCACCTGCCTACTTTGGGCCCTGAAGCAGAAACTGAACTAAACGCTTACCCATCACCTTGAAGAGCAAATTGATCTCCCATGCCCTCTAACCTAGTACTTGGTAAATCCAAAATGAATAGAACTGCTGAAACATTGGGATGGATATCTTAAAGAGTGTCTAGAATCTTCAATGGAAATAGTTTAGTTGTGATTCAGCTTAGATTCAGGAGCTCTGCCTCAATGTCATCTCAGACTCCACTGGACTAAATGTTCCTATTCACAAAGAAAGATCCTATTTAAAAAGAGGTGCAGCTCTTTTGCCATCTTGGAGCCTGTGGAGGTCTGCAGGGAACAGGACTTCTAAAACGGCAAGTACGTCTGGGAGGTCGTGGTCCAAGGTCACAGCTGTCTTTGCTGGCTGTGAGCAGGTCTCCAGAACCACAGGGAGCACACAGCTCATCTTAAAAATAAAGTCATTTAGGCCCAAAATGAAACCAAATTTCTATTGGGGCAAGAGATGTACTCATGTGTACAAGGCAAAAACCAACAAAGTCCTCTTGGTGGCAAATCGAACAAAACCAGAATCATCAGGGGAAAGTTAACTCTCACCTATGGAAATAATGGCATGGTTTGTGCCACATTCCAAAGCAACTTTTCTGCTAAGGCCATTGGACACCGAATCCATGTGATGCAGTACCTCTCAAGGATTTAAACTTGTTAAACAGTAAATAAATAAAATTGTGGGCCTGTAAAAAAAAAAAAAGGGAGTCTAGCCAATTCATACTTAACCACAAAGCAGGAGCCTTCTGGTATTCCATGTAGTATGAAAGTTAAACTGGGAATGGAAGGGGTCAAAAGTGAGTTTCTAAAGAAACTGAGTGTAGGTATGATATGAAAACTAGAAAACAAGTCTCATTGGTGTCTCCAAGGTCATTTAGTTCAAAGCAAGCATCTAATTGCTCCAAAGGATCTCTTTGGGGGATCTGTTTGGTGGGCAGACTTCTCTTCCCATTGAGGAACACAAGTTGTTTGTAGGGCATCTATAACTTACATATTTCCTAGCATATAGCATTGGTTGTAAAGGGAACACTTTAGCAGATTATTTTAGGCATGGCCATTTGGTTACAAAAACAGAAAACCAGTCGAATTAAAGCAATTTCTTATAGGGCTCTTGAAGGAAAGGATAGGTTTTGTGGAAAGTAGAAAGACGTCAGATGGATTTTCTCTTTCCATCCCTCCCCTTTCTTCATTGTCCCCTGTCTCTGTTTCTCTCTGCCATTAGCTCCTTTGCTTTTACAGCTTCCACTTCTTTATGTTTTTGTGATTCCTATTTTGGACATCTTTATATATATATAGATATATGTATATGTATATGCATGTATGTATGTATCTTTATTTTTATCATCATATTCCATTTCTTCTTTGGAGAACAGCCATGTGGATTGGTCTGGCAAGTGATGCCTGACCTGATAAAAGCCAATAGGATACGATGAGACTTTTGCTGAGGCTTTTAAGAGATAAACTTTGAATGTTAGTGGATATAAAGCAGGAGCCACTGGAGCCATCTTGCCTCTGTGAAGTCTAAGACTATTGCCAACACAGCAGAAGGACAAACAAAGAGATAGAAAGGAGCTCCTGATGATATTTTTGTATGTATCCCATACAGTTTTTCAATTTCTTGAGCCAATGACTTTCCTTCTTGCCTAAGTCATTTCCAATCAGGCACTCTGTCATGTATAAACCTCAAAAGTCCCAGTTGATACAGCTGTCATGGATGCAGTACCATTGTGTCAACTCCACCATTACTTGACATGACTTTGCAGCCCTATTTCCAGATTGGCCTGGTTAGGAAGAGTGTGCTCAGGGAGGAGGGAGGTCAGTGTGGTAAGTAGGGCCTTCCTTTCCAGAGCTAAGGTGTGATAGGATTGCTAAGAAGTGCAGGAGAGAGGAGAAATCATTTACTTCTTGCGTTTATATTCATTATTTAGAATCCTTGATCTGACAATTAGCTTAATCATATTTGTGCTGCCCTGTATTCATTAACGTCGTGAATGTCAAAATATAAGGGATGATATGCAAAAATTACATCAAATTTCATGCATAATGCTTGTGATGTTTTTCACAGGCAAGTCTGATAGAAATTTAGAAAATGCTGGGTGCATTTTTTTCATTTTTTCAGTATGTCAACTTTAATTTCAAAATTGAAAACAATAGATTGGCTTAGAGGTTCAAATTTAAGTCATAAATAAACATTTATATGGTAAAATATACTTTACATCCTCTCTATTCATTATGAGAATGATTAAATCTTTGATTTAAAAATATTTCAACTTTAATAAATCATGATTCAAATCTTTCTACGTCTCTTCTTTGAAGACATCCAACTTGCTTCGTCACAAAATAGTAAATCTCATGCACAAAACCCATTTCTTCACCAAGAATCGTATTGTGAAGTTGTTCGCTGCTCCAACTGAAATTTGAATTTTTTTAGAAGGGGCAGGAGCATGACTTCCACATATATGTTTAAGTTCACATCTGACATTTCCCAGGAATAAACAAGATTCCACCAACATGCGCATGTGTTGGCACCCACAGGTAGTCCGGGTGCCATCCTGGGAGGATGAGGGCTGGGGCTCCATTTCCAGCTGCACATGCCATTTGAGTTATCTTAGCAGGTTATTTATAATCTCTCAAAGCCTCTGTTTTTTTCACATGTGAAGTACTGACCTTATACTTTTGTAGGTAATAATATTTACCTCATAGCTTTATTGGGGCAATTAAATGAGGTGGTATATATATAGCACATAATGGACACTCAATAAATGTTATTTACTAGCCATTATGTAAGGTCTCAAATAATTGTCCTTCATAACAGAAACAAAATTCATGAATGTCTATGCCAACATATATGCTACAACCTTGCATACTTATAAATTGAATCTTCATCTTTCATAAATTGAGGCTTTGATGCCATGTCAAAGCTACTGAAATTATTCTGCCACTAACTAGTTGTATGCCCTGGAATAAACACTTAGCCAAGGTGAGTTTTGTGCCTACATTTATAAAATGTCAAGACTGGACTGTCCCAAATGAATTTTAAGTTCCCTTCCAGCTCTAGCATTCTTTTTTTTTTTATCAATCTCATAATGCAGTTAAGTGGCTGTGTGATCAATATGAATCATCATGGGACAATCGCATCTTAGTTTTAAATGAATCCCTACTCATCCCAAAAGAAGGAAAACTGCTGCCATCTTAAACGAGTTTCCCAAGCAAATATCAGTCTCAGTATAAAGGGAGAGAGAAAGAGAGAGTGAGTGAGTGAGATGAGGTGATGGTAAAATAATGCATATGCTCAGATTTTGCAATTTTGGAAATCTCTAAAAATTATTTCTCAAAATTTGAAAACAAAATTTAATTTTGTGATAGAGATGTAGCAAAAAAAAAAAGTGTGTTGAAAGGCATGATGGACACTCATCCATTAGGTTGACATTTAACGTGGAGCTGCACATTTAAGGCTCCAAACAAAGTGGTCTTACTCTTTGGAAATCCAGTGCTGTGTCTGATACACTCCCATTTTCCTGGAAATGCAAAACAAACTTACCTGATTAACTACATTCCTTTGGTATTTATTTTGAAACCAACTGCGCATTTCTTGGCCCCCTCGCATACAAACAATACCAACTCCTACACAATTCCATGGAATCTGTGGGTAGTTCTCACTTGTTCTGCCCACTTTATTTTTTTTTCCTTGCCCTCCCCTCCATTACCTCATAAATGGTGAACATTTCAGAATTAACAATCCCATTCGCAGGTCTCTACATGTTAGTTTCTAAGGCACTGGAGGAAAAATTCAAAAGATGCCTTTGCACAAAGGTGGAAAAAAGGAGCATAAATTAAATTTGTAATGGATATAGCAACCCAAGAAAGCGCTGTGCGTGAAGAGCCCAGATTCTCTCCGACAGATGGCAAACAGCGCATGCCGCTCACTGGTAGCACTCGGGAGCTTGCTCCATTGCAGATACAGAAACAATAAAAATGCTTATTGATTTTAAAGAGATCTGTAATTAAGTATGACATTCTAACTGATAGAGGTTTACCAAAGCAGAACAGCCAGAATCTGCGTGCCCCAGAATGGAATACTGTTTAATTGATTCAAATGTCATTCCCAGGATGGCAAAACTTCAAGAACCTCAACTTGTGTGTGTGTGTTTTGTGCATGTGCACACATACGATTGTATCTCAAATTTTAAGTAGTGGGTGTCCATTTGAAATTTCCTTGGTGCTTAGAAAAGCAAAGGGTGAAACGCTTACATTCAGTTGCCCTGGGCAAGCAAGAGAAATGTCAAGACCCAGGACACACTGATAAGGCTGGAGTTGAGAAATGCCCTCCAAATGACTTCAAGTCAACATTAGCTATGACAGAAGCAAGACTATTATTTAACAGTAGCAGCAAATGTCAAAAACAAACTGTGCCTGGCGTTTTGACAAGACACTATTGAGAGAGAACCACTTTTTCAGCACTTGTGTAACCGTGGGGGAGAACTCGACAATTAATATCCCAAGGTCTAGTAATAGGATTTCCAGGCTGTTTGGTGGTTGCCCTCTGATGCACATGAAAGGAGAAGGCAAGTGGCAGGCATGGGCAAAAATAATCTGAAATGATGAGGCTGGAAGAAAAGGACTGATACATCAGAAATCAGGTACCTTGTGGCTAATTAAAATGTAACTTTTCTTTCGGGTAACCACATTCCACAGTGGTGACACTATAAAGTGTGAGGACTAAGATGCTGACAAAACCCCTCTCCTAGTTCCCACCTCTTCCTTCCCTCTAGTGTCCTCATGCCATCCTGTGGCTCCTACCTGAGTTTCCCGCTGTGGCAACATCCCAAACCTAACTTGGCCAAACCTCTCCAGCCCTACTGTCATCCATCAATTAATCAGTATAATAAAAACTAACCAGTTCTCTGCTCCCTGTTATCTAACCTGGTGAGCAAAGCTGTGACAAGGTGGTTAGCGGGCAATAGTGGATTCATGCATTATGCTTCCTTTCTTTTTGGTAGGAACATTATAAAAGTTCCTAATCCAAAGGAAATGCTAATGAACTTGCTCAATATACATACCTTGAAGTGAATAAGGAGAGAGGCTAAGGAGAGGAATTAAAATTTAATTGAGGAAGCAACCCAAGTGTCCATCAAGCGATGAACGGATAAACAAAATGTGCCACATACATACAATGAAATGTCATTCAGCCATAAAAAGGAATGAAGTTCCAATACATGAGACAACATGAATGAACCCTGAAGGCATCATGTGGAGTGAAATAAGCCAGACACGAAAGGACAGTTATTGTATGATCTGTTTTGAAACAATGAGAATAAGCAAACTCATAGAGTCAGAATCTAGAATATAGTTTACCAGAGGATGGGTTGGGGATAGGGAATAGGAAGTGAAGGCTTATTACGTGCAGAGTTGCTATTTGGAATGATGACAATGCTTTGGTAATACATAGCGGTGATGGTAACACAACACTGTGAATGTAATTAACAGCACTGAAATATATATCTGAATGTGGTTAAAAGAGGAAATGTTAGGTTGTATATAGTAATAAAAAAAAATTTAATCCATGGAAGTGTACTATGCAAACAGTGAGCCTATATTAAACCATGGAATATAATTAACAGTATGATTATAAAAATGCGCTTTCATCAATTGTAACAAATGTACCACACCAAAGTGTTAACAATAGTGTGGTATAAAAAAAAAATCCTGTATCTTATGCATGAGTGCTCTGTAAACCCACAATAGTAAAATATAATTATAAAGAGAATATTATATAAATGGAGAAAAAAATTTAATTAAATGCCTCTCATGAGCTAAGTGTTTTAAGTATTATGGCATTTAATGTCAATCTCCCTCACAGAAGGTGGTATTGCATCTACATTTTATAGATGAGAAAACTGAAGCTTGGAAAGCTTGAGGAACTTACCCAGGGTCCCTGTTTATGAGCTGCTCATTCAGTGTTCGAGCTTGGATTTGTTTGACTCCAAAGGCAGACGCATGCCTGACTCTGCCACACCTCAGGATCATGCCTTGATCGCCACAGAATGTCCTTTTTCAACCAAAGTCTAATAATGATGTGGACTAATAATGAGAACATTTTGAACTTTGGTAGGTGAGGGCAAACTCAACTTTCTGGCCTCCTAAGAGTCAACCAAACATGTAGTTGTTTTCCCTGCCTGAGCAGAAGCCTGCCCTGCTTGTAAGTTTGTGAGGAGATACTTAAATCTCCAAAGAGAAGCAAAGGCTCAAGCCCTACCTTCCAGCCCCTTCTCTACCTGGTATCTTCACTACAACCTGACTAGACTGAATTCTGCAGTTTTATTCACCCATCTGTTCATATGGTTTTCCTTGTCTATCCCACTCCAAGGAGAAATGCCCTTCTCCCAAGCAGAGTCTGACCTGTCCTTCGAATGCCACTGATACCTGTGACCCCACCCACCCCTGCCTTCCAGAGGCCTTTCCTCACCACCATGTTAACACTCTGTTCTTCCTCTCACAGAACTTCCCATCTACACAGCCCATGTGTATTGATCCAACAAGGCTGGTGCTCATTATGGGTCACCTCAAAAACTATACCACCCAGCACAATAATTCACATACATCTCTTTTAGACTGAGTGTTTCAAAAAGATCAGAAGTCTAAACCTGTAAAGAAAATTTACCTCCTTTCTATTCTGTCAGGTTTCCATATGAGACTGAGCCCATGGAGGCCAGTGTCAAACATCTCAAACCTGAGAGAGGCTTGAGTCCCAAGTCCCGGGCATTCAGGGAGGGGAGGCATTTTTAGGCTTTCCAGGAAGGCTTTCATTAGCTCCCTATGGAAATCCAGATTCCAGGGTGGAGAAACACAGAAGCATCGGTCTTACTACAAGGTCCTTTGCATTTCTACTTGAAACCTAAGTTTGCATTCATGTCAGCAACGCCTGTGGTGCCAAGTCATGCATTCTAACTGATGTATTAGAATTCTGTTGGAAACGCACAGGCAAAATGAGTCACAAGCAGTTAGGGACTTGCTGAGACAGAAGGCAGGATGGTGATGGGGCAAGTCCTTGGCAACTGGGGGGCAACCAGGATAGGGCTTGAAACCACGTTCTGCCATTCAGAAAAATGTGGACCTGGGTAGCTGTAAACTAGGGTCACTACCCACAGGGGTGTGGGAGGAGAATCCTAGGAGGCACTGAAGAAATGCTTGACTCATTCCCTCCCCCTCATTTCTCCTTCCAGCTGATGGGAAAAGATAAAAGTGAGCCCCTTCTGTGTTTCTCACCATTCCAGGCCTTGGCTATAGAGTATATACTGTATGCATTTTAAAGATTGTAATTTTAGTTGTTGTTTTTTTTAATTTTACCACCACAAATATATCTTTTATTTTCTTATAGTTGTGTTCATTATGCATCACTAAGGAAGGAAAACATTCCAGTGGAAATGTAGAACTGCAAAACACTCTAGACTAATTGTGGTGGGCTTCTCCATGATCACCTATATTTGGTTCTCTCCCTGGAGGGATCACATGTTCCAGTCCCCTGGCGATAAATCTGGCCCAGAGGAATAGATCTGGTCAACGTGCTGAGCAGAAGTGAAGTTTTTCAAAAATGGAAGAGTGGGTCTGAGAGCCCATGAGCCCTTTTGCTCTGCCTTAGTGACTAAAGAGGCTGCATGTTTGTGGTAGAGCCACCATCTGCCACGGAGCAGAGCCCCCACAAACCCAGGCTGTATTTGTCACATAAGAAATAAGCCACTGAGATTTCAGGGTGTATTTTTTATTACAGCATAGACTATCTTAATACACCAACCAAATACACATTAATAAAAACAAGTTGCCACTTGAAAGTCAGATAAAAATATCAGACATTTAAGGATCACTAATTTATTTTTTGGGGGGGGGGGAGGAAGCTGGACTTAACCCTATTATAAATTTTACATATATTGTGGAAAGATTTGCTTCAATTTATACTGATCTGCCTCCTCTTGGACAGGCATGATCTTGACATGAACTAGGTCTGGGGCATGGAAAATTCATGAAGATTTGTCTTTTACAAACATTTTTGAGCTTAGTCTTAAATGTGTCTGGCTGCAGGATTCCCCAAGCCAAGTATGAAAACTGCATACCAGCTGTTTCCATGAGATCCTAAGGTGATGGCGTAGCACTTTCTTCTTTCTGTAATGTCCTGTTGGAAAATCTCAAGCTTTTGTACAAAGCAGAAAGAACTGTTTTAAAACAGAACTGTCACTGTCAGACTTTGGTCAAGCAGACAATCCCAGATGATCTAGGAATGACATGTGGTAACTAGAAAGGGAATAAAAATTAGTTTCATTCAATGGCAGAAACTCCCAGGGAATGCATTTTAGAAAGATTTCTTCTAAAGCCATTTCAGCACTTGGGTTCTTTCTTTCCTTTATCGACTCAATTGTTCATCATAATGAATCGGTCCACAGTCACATTCTGTATAAGTTTCCTCAAGAAAGTATTTCTTAGAGAGACAAGTATTGCAAACAGAACAAAGCATAGTAGTACTGAGTAAATTTACTGTTTTTAGAAGACAAGACTATTTTTAAATGGCAATACATTTCTCAAGTGCTCATTACTTTTAAAGTCCACCTTTGGAAAGGCCACTGAATAACTGGCATTTACAAATCTCACCATGTGAAAAAAAGCAGGGTCACAATAGAATGACACAGTTCCACCAGAGCACAATTTTGGAGTCAAAACTGTCCCTTGTTCATGAAAATACTCAAACTGCAACCAGGGAAATGGTGAAAGGGAAAAATTGCCCATATATGGCCATCAGTTTTGACACGAGACTCATCAATAGCCCAGTCTTTCCCAGGCACATCATTATCTATCTGATCTGCCAAATCTGATATTTAACATTGTCTTCAGAACAGCTGACATGCTCCAGAGAAGTCTATCTTGTAAATCAAGAAGAAGGATGACATGTTTCACAGATTTCATCAGTGATAAAAAGAAGGGAGGCATAAAGGAGAGACACCAGTATTCTTGTACTTGCTGGCACAGTAAGAACTGAATGCACTAAATGGACTGAAGGGAGGGGGGGGAGGGATCTCCATACGCCTATTTTTACTGAGCCCAAGTAAGAAACCACTGACTTCTTAACCTCTTTATCTCAGTTCCTAACAAAATTGAGTTTGTGGAATGTAAAGACATATGATCAGGCAGATGACATGATTTTGTGGTAGAAAAAAAGTGGTAGAAAGGTTGAATCATGTTGGCAGACAAAGTCAAGCTGAAGCTTCTCCCTCTGAGCTGAAACCCATAAAAATAACAAAACAAACAAACAAAAAGATTTCAAAAGGAAAAGTAGACTGCAAATTAAGGAGAGAGGCCCACAATAGGCCAGAAACAAAGATGACTCCCTGAAAGCAAGAAAACAATTAACAGCAGATTTAGAGAAGGAAAGCACAGCTACAAACATTCCAGGAGAAAAAACTGCTAAAAATGAGAATGGCTCCACAGGTATACTAAGCTCAGAGTGTAGATGCCTGTGCAGGAAACGGTCAGGAAAATTGATCTGATGGGTTCGACCCAGCTCCTATGGAAGCAAGCAGGCTGTCCAACACTTCATGCTTCTCCCACTCTCCAAACTTGGACCAGACAGAACAAAGCAGTAGCTACTCCCCAGATGTGAGTGGTGAGAGTGGCATTTAGACCAGAGAGGCATGGCAGTGTACCCAAGGCAAGCCAAGGAGCACTCCCATCCAGAAGACTTGTTGGCTGGCTCTGCCCAGAAGCATAGCTGTCCTTTCCTGTCATGAATCCAGGCTGGCTGTGGGAACTGATACAGTTTTCACAGAAGGGGCTGTGGGGAATATCAAATACAAAAAATATTCACACTGTGTTTGGGAAAAACCAACATATGAAAAAGAGTCACTAAATTTAACAAATGGGAGACTTCTACTCCTTTCCATTTAAAGGAGCAAATGGAAAGACTTCAGAAGAATAATAGACTCAGGAAAAACTAGAAACGCAATACACTTCCACAAGAAAATAAGAAACAATTAAAGATCCTGGAAATGTCAATGGTGATCACTGAAATGAAAAACTCAAAAGATGGGCTGGAGGCAGAATGGATACAGCTGAAGAGCAATTCAGAGTTGGAAGATCCAGTTAAGTAATTCTTGAATGTAGCAAAACAGAGAAAAGCTGAGGGATATATAGAAAGCAGAAACAAAATGGCAAGGATCTCTTGAATAGGCAAGTTTTAGAAGAAAAGAACAGAGAAGGTGGATAAAGGAATACCAAAAGCAGTGACAGAAAAAAATTTCCCAGGATTATACAGAGGATTTCTCTGACTGAACAGAATTAACAAAAGACTCACTCAAACATGTTGCAGTGAAATTTCAGAACATCTAAGATGATGGGAAAAGCCAGGAAATATTTTTTTTTAAAGAGGAGGAAAGGGACTCTAATTAAAATCCCAACACAATCCTGTCATCTGGATAGGTATTCCACTCAAATGGTGGAATAGAGATGACACCCTTTATTTCCTCCTCTGAGTGGGCCTCTGAGATCATTCCAGGTAACGTCATCATTGCTATTAAGATCTGGTCACCCAGGCCTTGGACCTCCACTTCACCACTGTCCATCTTCACCCACTTCAGTGAACCATGTACACAGAGTTGTTTGGATTCACATCCTGCACCTCAAGATCTGGAAATGTTCCACTTAAATTTCTTTTTAACTACAAACCCCAAGTCTGTCACCCTTCCCATTTAGTTTTTTTTTAACCTCCTTAAGGCCTACAGTCCTTGACCTCACCCGTTCTCATCTGTTGTCGTGTCAAAATGGCTAATTTCAACTTCCTTCCCAAACCTGTCTGAACTTTTGATAGGACCCTCAATTAATTTTTCACCTAGCTTTGTGCCATGCCTATCAATTAATCCCTGACTTAAATCAACCTGCTCCATCATGGTTGGTCCTACTCCTGGGCTGCTAAAACCATTTAAAGAAAAATGGCTCAACCATGTTGATTGGTTCCTCTGCAAACATCTGATCTCCACCCTCTTCTGAGTTCTCAAGGGCCTCAAAACTGTCTGCCAGTTCTTTCTTCATCTCTGGTCAGTTGCTGTGCCATTCTTTATAATGTTGTCCAACTTGTTCAAAGTTCTCTAGCTGCCTCCAGCTCCCCTCACTCCCAATAAATGATCCAGTATATGATCAGGCTTTCCTTAAATATGTTTTGTGAGCTATTTTATTATTACAGAAATATTTGAAATGTTAAGATACAATGGGTTATGCTCCTTTTATCCAGGCTTTGAACAGAGAAGTAAAAATATGGATAATAAATAATAAATAAGATATAATGGGTTAGAAAAAGCATTTTTCAAAATAAAACAATAAAAATGCACCTTCTCTAAGATAAATTAACCTATCCAGCTGCTCTTCATAATACCAGTTACCCTCTGTCTGAAACGTCCTTGGGCCTTGGCTTTGTCCACATCTCCCTTCTCTTGCGGTTTCCTCCTACTTCTGACCACACCATGTTTATATCCTTTACCAGCTTCTCTGCTAACCTGCTCATAGGCCACAGACCTCTTTATTTCTTGCTATAACATGCTGTCTAGGTGAGCTTATCCACTCACACAGCCTCATTTATTATTGCTATATGTTGATGACTCTCTCATTTTCATCCAATAACCCAGAATCAAATATCCACATATCAAAACAAACTCAACGTGACCCATTAGCCCGCCTCTCTGCATTCCTCTTTGGGGTTTGTGGAAATACCATCCACCTAATTTCCCAAGATAGAAAAATTAAATCACCTTTGACCCTTCCTCTTCCTTAACCTTACCACCACGTCAGCAAATTCAGATGATTTTACTCTAAAATACTTCAATATGTCCCTCACTCTTCATATCCAACCCCATCTCTAGCAGCTGGACCCTCTCCACTTTAATACAGCCAATTAAAGTAGTACATTAGAATCACCTGGGAGATTTTTAAAACTCCTAATGCCCAAGGTACACACCCAGGCCAAGTACATCAGAGTTTCCAGGGGCTCACATATCAGCAATTTCAAATATATGTAGCCACATTTAAGGATTTTCCAGAGTTGAAGACATGAGCCCACAGATAGAAAGTGCATGCCAAACACCAATAAAGAAAAATTAAAACAAATCTACAACTAAATAAATCAAAACTGGAAAACCTTACAATAAAGTGAAAGCATGTCAAAAGCTCCAAGAGTCAAAAGACAGATTATCTACAAAGAAAAGAAAATCACACAGATAGCAGACTTGTCATCTGCATTATTAGCTGACAGCAAACAATGAGTTAAAAGAGCAGAAGAAAAAGAGACTGTGAACCTAGAATTGTATAGCCTCCTAAACTGTTCTTCAAGAATGAAACAGACTTTTTTGGGCACATAAACCTAAGGCTCTCCTATTTATTCAGAGACCATCACTAGAAGAACTATCTTACAAAAATGCTTCATTAAGAAAAGTGAACCAAGAGGAGTGGAGAGGTATGCGGTGATATTGAACAAGCCTGATTCCACCTAGAAAATACAAGGTGTGAAATGTGCATACAACTGAGAGGTTCCAGTGACGTTAATAAGGCAAATCAGCTCAATTCCAACAAATAAATAACTCTTACTTTAACTTTTGCAGTAGGGACACGCTAGTTCATTTTAATAGTTTTCTCATGCCTTTGTAGAATTTAGTTTCAATTTTCAAGCGTCTAATTTCTATAACTTTAGATAACAAAAAGCAAAGAAGCAATGCCAATATAAATCTTGGAAAATGCTTACCACTTCCTTTCATTTGCAAAAAAAACCTGAAAATTGTTTAAGAATTCCAGTGACAAATTGTGAGATACTGAGTTGTTTGTATAAAGCCTGGTCGTTACCAGAAACTTCGGGTTAGAGCTCCGAAGCTGTGAAAGTCAGCAGTACCCCATACAGGAAATGTTTAAAAACTTGAAAAAGGGATCAGACTTTGACTAGAGATATGAAAGTTATCTGGATAGAACTGGGATAGATCAGAATAGAGGGTGAAGGATGATTATCATCCATATTTTAGAGCTTCAACTTCTAAGTGAGACCAAAGGGAGAGATGTTTATTTGGTACAAAATATGTATTTAGGGTAGTATTTTACCTAATTTAACTTAGATGGTCAGTTTAGTTGAACACCATAAGTACATGGAATCTTGACTAGGGTGTGAGATCTTGTTGGTTTGTCCAGATTAGTGTGATGCCCTGATATATCCAAGAGTCATTTGGGCAGTAATAAAGAAGCATTTGTAAGGTCCCCTTGGGGGACTGAAGAGAAAGGAGGAAATATTCAACTTCCCCATTTGGAGAATTTCTGATATTCTTGTAGGCAGTGGGGACAACCAAATCAATAGGCTGAGCCTTCCATTTGGGGGTTCACCCCTATGAAACTTATTCCTGCAAAGGAAAGGCTAAGCCTACTTAAAATTATGCCTAAGAGTCACCCCCAGAGAACCTCTTTTGTTACTCAGATATGGCCTCTCTCTGTAAGCCAACTTGGCAGGTGAACTCACACCCTCCCCCTACATGGGACATGACTCCCAGGGGTATAAATCTTCCCGGCAATGTGGGACCCAGCATCCTGGGACTGAGAAAGCCTTTTTGACCAAAAGGGAGAAGAGATATATGAGACAAAATAAAGTTTCAGTGGTTGAGAGATTTCAAATAGAATCAAAAGGTTATCCTGGAGGTTATTCTTATGCATTATGTAGATATCCCTTTTTAGTTTATGGTGTATTGGAGTGACTGGAGGGAGGTACCTGAAACTGTTAAACTGTGTTCCAGTAGCCTTGATTCTTTTAGACGATTATATGATGATACAACTTTTACAATGTGACTGTGAAAATCTTGTGTCTGATGCTCCTTTTATCGAGGGTATGAACAGATGAGTAAAGAAATACAGATAAAATAAATAAATAATGGGGGGATATGGGATAAAATAAATTGGGAAGATTGAAATACTGAAGGTCAATGAGAGGGAGGGGAAGGGGTATGGGATGTATGAGTTGTTTTTTGTTTTTTTTTCTGGAATGATGCCAATGTTCTAAAAATGATCATGGTGATGAATACACAACTAAGTGATGATACTGTGAGCCACTGATTGTGTACCATGTATGTGTATGAAGATTTGTCAATAAAATATTTTTTAAAAAGGGTGGTGCGATCACGGCTCAGTGGCAGAATTCTCACCTGCTATGCTGGAGACCCAGGTTTGGTTCCCGGTGCCTGCCCATGTGGGGGGAAAAAAAAATTAAAAAAAACGAATTCCACTGACATTTACTTTTCCTAATATGTACTTAATTTCTTTTCATTGTTTGCTGGTAAATGCAACCATACATGTTGATCTCATTCAATTAATCTACAGTACTATATTCTAAGACTTACCACAAGGAAGAAAAAAAGACTCTTAACCAAGATGATAATTATATATTTAATACATCTTGCTTTCAACAGCAATTTTCAAAGTAAATATATCATAGACCTTTATAACTTATTAAGATTTTATAGCGCTTACAAAGTTGATTCTAAAAATATACCTTATCTGTACTAAATGAATAATATTATCTGGAAGACAGAATAATAAATTATAGTCATATGCTTATACCACTCTAGATAATGCTGTATGCATATATTCGATATGAAATCCTTTTAGAATTTTCACACTTTCAGCCTTAAAACGTAAGATCAAAGTTTGGCATACAAGATCTCAATCAAATAGCAGTGTTTTTAAAACCAAAAACTGAAAATATCTACTTGACATTCTAGGAGAGCACAGGCACATGCACATACATATATTCACACAAACATTCTCTCCATCACACACACATATACACACACATATCCCAGAGAACTCGGGAGACTCTGCCCTTGTCTATCAGACAATTGCCATCGATATCAAAATTAAAAATTTAAAATTTAAAAAGGTGTTTAAACCATTTAAATGGTTTCAATCTCTGAAAAGATATGCTCAAAACTGCTATCAAGATCTTTAACATGCACAAAATGCCATCTCAATACATTCTTAAACAGACTTGAACTATCCAGTAATGGGCAAATAAATACTTTAGAAATTATGTACCCTTCAATTCCCCAGACTGCATATGATAAGGTTGCAAAATCCAAGCGCTCTGCTGACAATAAGTCCTTTGACCCAACTCAGCTTAAAGTGGTTTGCTGCCACTAATAACAGGAGCCAGCAGAATTAGGAACTTCATTTTGATCTGTTTGGGATTTCTTATTTGTTCCAAGTGTACAACCAGGGGAACACTGGTTTGCAAATGACAGCTAACATCACTTTACACTTTATGGCACTGCAGAAGGTCACTTTGCATCTCCAAGACATATATTTATTCTAGTTAAATTCTCTAATGAACATTACTTTTAATTATATATACTTTTCCAATTTAGACTCAAAATAATTTAATGCTGATAATCTCCCCTGGTCATCACATATACTTCCAGTAAAATCTGCCTAAACAGAAATTAACTCTTTGGACTCTCCAGTAACGCAGGCTTGAAAACATTCTACGGAAGTTCTTCATATACTAAAACACCCAATGCTCTCTGAAACATTAAGACAGAAATGTGTCACACATTAGGGTACACATACTCATACTGCAGTGATTAGAAAAATAAAAAGGCACAACAGTAAGTGAAAGAGAAAATATCAGTTTTCTGTGTGTGTGTGCTGTGTGTGTTTTGGTTTGCCTCTTATTTTATTTCACTGCTTATAAATTGTTCAAAGCATTTTTGTACTCTGCATGACAGTAACAGAATATTTTGGCACATCAACATTGTGATACAATGTATGGTATGTTTAAAAAATTAATTTAAAATTTTCATCTAATAACATGGTTTTTAATGTAGTACATATATATATTTTACAGTTATTTAAGTCAAATACATAAAGATTTGCAACTAATTTACAGATGAAGCAATCACAGATTGCAGTTATATATATATATATATAAATATACCAGTCAAGAAAACCTGCATCCTGGCAATTTTACAGTCTGAAGTTTTGTTGGGATATCTATCATTTATATGCCCTTTTCATCTTTTTCTCTGTACGAAAGATATATATTTTGCTTTCTTCATTCCTGATGAGATTTTTCTGTGATAACTTTACATTCATACTGAAAAATTAAAAGGTTAACAGATTAGAGTTTATTTTGAATAGTAATCTCCAAATATGCTTAAAAACTATAAAAATTAATACTTCATTAATCTATGCTCACTCTATTTCTCAAAGAATCTTACAGTGATTATGAATAAATGACAAATATTTTAGGGAAAATGAAAATTCACATCCTAGAAATGACAAGAGCCATAGCAAGAGGCAGGAGAAACACAAGCCTTCTGTATTTCAAGCAAATAACAGTATATGATTTAGATCAGCATTAGAATATGAATAGAAAAGGAAAAAAAGGAAGCAAAGTAGTTTTTCTCTGCATTCTCACTAGGGTGAATCAAGCAAAGGAAAGGTCATAAATTTAAGAACAAGACTGATGTAGTAAATTCAGATTATTATTTTTAATCATTTTATGATTTGAGAGAAAAAATCTACTTCATTAACAAAACCTTCTGGTCAAAACAGTATTTTAAAAACACAGCTATAAAAATGTATTTCCAAACTTCAAAATAAGGAAACCAACAACAGGCTTAGGAAAATTGCATGGCTGGATTATTAAAAAGATAGCAAAGTAAAGCCCTCTATTCTACTAGCTGGCTAAAACAGAAAAGTGACAACTCTTAACCATGAAATTGCTTTGGCCTTTGAATACTACTGCATGACCTCTGCCACCTATGACTGGGGCAACCATCAAGGTACTTTTCTTTCATGACTAAAATGACCAAATGTTTTGATTTGCTGGGGACATTTCCAATTTACACACACTGCAGCAAAATAGTTATTAATAGTGCCTCTATTAATGGTCGTTTTTTGTAGGAGTAAGAAAGTAAAGATTAAATTTTAAAAATTCTAATATACCAGTTTAGATGATAAAGCATGTCACTTTATCCATAACACATACTGGCTTTTCTATAGTGCCCCTTCAACTTCTATTATACCTATAATTAAATTCTTCTTAATAGCATTGAAAAAGAGAGATCACAAAAATGCTGTCTTCACAAATGCTTTCCTTCAAAGAAGGAATGCCATGTAGACAAAACTTGTCATAGATTTCATTAAAAGAGAAATGACTAAATAAACATCAGCTTACCATTGCCAGTTGTCGACCAATGTTTCCCATTGTTATGCCTCCAGCAAAAAATATACATGGTAACCAAGAACGAACATAGAGAAAATCTGGAGATGTATATCTAGAATGATAGAAATATTTTTAACAACCCACAAAGGAAGCACAATGACATTAAGATAATTGCAACTAAAATAAATTATTCTATAGATTAAACTGGCTAGCCCAATTTCAAAATCTCAATTCTGAATTCAGTTATTTATCTAGCCAACAAGCATGAAAAGGATAGTACTTACTGATAAACACCATTATAGACTAGCAGTTGAGTGACCAAGGTTGCCAAGAAAGCAATTCCTACACCAAGGCCAAAACCACTTCTAGATCTATCAAAAGTCCACCACAGTCCAATGGATAATGCAGCCAGTGTGAGAGACAACTGAATGTTGTTATCAAAATCCACTTTCTGAGATCAGTGTTAAAGAGTCATCTTAAAACTTGTGACCAAATAATATCAATTTGCCGTTTTTCCAAAATAAGAGATGTTATGTTGAGAAGGGAATTGTTTATTCTAGAATGTATTAAATCTTTTAATACAATGTATTAGATAACCTAGGATTAAAGCTGTCTCTAGTATTTATCTTTAGTAAATAAAGATATGCAGAGGGCATGATACTTCATTAACAGATCATACTGACCTGTAATCTCGCCCCCAAAATAAGTATAGATAAATTCCCAATTAGAAGAGCAGGCCAGCTCGTTATTTAAGAAACGTTTTCCTTGCTAAAAAATGTAACTGGAAGCTTCAGAACATAAGTATTACTAAAGGAACATATTTTTTGCTAAAAAGGAAACCAATATTACTTCTCAAACAGGTTTAGAATGACTTGAGAATCAGACAGGGACTTGAAAATAGAGGAGCTGACAGCTATTTAGCAAGGAACCACATTCGCTCTATGATTTACTGACAGACACATTTTATAATAATGCACCTCAGAAACAAGAGTACCAAGGACACAGTATCCCTTTCTATTATGTCAACTGTTCTAGTTTTTAATTTGTTGAGGATAAAGCCTTGAAGTGAACATTATCTTACAACCTGCCAAGTTATTTTGGTGCCTCAGACTTGCTGCCGTTAAACAGTTTGCTTGAATGATATTTTATTTCCATCACCTACTTAAGCATTTATTCATAAATGTGAGGCCCTTTCAACTACAAAATCTCTGGGCAAAAAGAAACCTTACAAATTCAATTTTCTTGTTTCTTTGCTAGAGGATTACACTCACAGAATTAATTTTAAGTGTCATTAAAAGGGCATTATCTATGTCCCAAAGGCCAAATCTTTGCTCTTCAATTATCACCAGCTCCTTGGGGGTACTAGGTGTCTCACCAAACTAACTGGTCATGCTATAACTATACAGAAGAAAGAAGTAAAAAAAAAAAAAAAAAGGTATATAAAGCCATTTCCCCTCTCCTTTAGCCCCTTTTAAGCACCCCACTGTTTACCACTATACCCCCAGCCACACCAAACCAGCCTGAACACCGGCTTGCTTATACTTCTCAGCATCTGAGGGCTGTTGTGAGCCACTCCCTCTAAGTCATTCTTTGTTTAGACTTGATTTCTCAAAAAAGCCTATGGTTTATGGCTGTGCTCTCTGAAAAAGCTTTTCTTGCTCTTTGGCTGGCATTCTACCTAAAACTCCAAAAGAAAAGGTTATGAACTCTGATTTTCTGTATACAACAAATATCCTTGCAATTTGACACTAACTGGGTTTCATCGTTGCTAACTAAGTTAACTTCATTACGAGTCAAAGCAAAACAAGGAGGCTTCCAGGGAAAACAGGTAAAAATACATCCATGCAAAAAGCAGTACTACGTGATGTTCTAAAGTAATTTTAAAAAGCCTATGATAAATTTTATAAAAGTTTTGGATTTTCCTTAAAGGATAGCAGAAACAGCTAAGATTGTTATATTTAAGCATTTCATTTGGAGAGAAAAAAGGAGGAAACAAGGCAAAGAATTTAAATTAAGAATATGAAGTTTTGCAAATTCCAGAAAAGGAAATTTAAAGAGAGACTTTAAAAGTCTCTCTTTAAAAACAGAGTAAGGAATTTACACACTCAAGGAGCCCTGGGGTAGGAGAATGAGATATTCCTGGACTTGAGTCAGGACCTTTGAGGTCTTGGTCTCAGCTCTGTCACAACCCCACCAGGAGGAATGGCTGCACTAACTACCTAGCCTCTCTAGCTTTCAATTATCTGGTTACTGCTATAAAGAAAATGTCAAACTGGATGATTTCTAAGTTCTCTTCTATATATACTAGTCTACAATTGTATCTTTTTAGGCCCACCTAACCACCAGATTCATTTTTTATAAAATCATAGATGTAAAGATTTCACTAAAGTAAACATTTGAGGAAATTCTTTAATACAAACGGTAAATCTGAAATGGAAAACCAAAATAACAGCCACAGAGGGATTTTGAAATTCGCAGACTTCCAAAGACCAGCACAACTGGGACTTAGAAAGGCAGATATGTTTTCAAAATCCAGGACCCTGGCTCCTTCAACATTTCTGTACACATGCTTCTCCAAAACACCTCAACACTTTATATAAAAGACATAAGAATCTACTTGCCACATGACACACCCTCTCTCTCCAGTTAACTCTGCCCTCCCCGAGCCTGGTGCAGTTATAAAGGCAAACCTTCAGCAGCCTGCATCACACTTCCTGCTCTTCCCAGCACCAAAGGCTCCCGCCACCTCCACTCTCTAAACCACATCTTCTGGAAGAGAGAAGACATGACCAGTTTTCCTCAGATCCTCCTACAAAGAGAAGGTAAAGGCAGCGAGGACAAAATTTGAGAGAAAAAATTTTTTTTCCTAGGGTGGACTTTTTTTTCTGGGGGTAGAAGGTAGCAAGAGAAGAAAAACATAACAAAGACTACCTCACTACTTCTAGACAGGACACTATAAAAACACCCATTAACTGCCATAAAATGACCAGAATCCTCCAATGGTTAAACTTTTAAAATAGGTACCTTACGAAAAAAAGAGTTTTTGGACAAGAGCTAAGCTGGATATTTCTACTTATTCCACTTTGAAGACCATTACGTGGTTTACTGGTATTGATTAATAAATGTCATCAGTAAATGACAGTCTGCCTTTAAAAAAAAGAAAAGGGTCACTTCTTTAAATTAACAAAACAAAACAAAACAAACCAGCATCTGAAGCCACATGTGCTTACTGGTAAATCTTACATGAAAAAAGAAAGAGAGGAAGAGACTCCTTTGAAAACACTCCTATTTCAATCTTAGAATTACCAAAACCATTCGGAAGTAACTAAGCAACTTAATTTAAGGTAAACACGTAAATTTTTACAACATGCAGTTTCTAAGTGATATCAAAAAACAGGGACTTAAGAGAAAGGTTATACCTCAAATTATAATTGCACAGCTGCTATTGTGATGTTTCAACAAAACAGTTCCCATTCTTTTTATGACTAAGTGGACACATCGTAGTTTGACAACGAAAAGTTGCAAAAGGCTATTTAACATTTGGTTTGTCAGAAGCTGTTTTGTTATTACACATTTCATTACAGCATAAAGGATACAGCGCTGGCATGATTTATCCCAACAAAGACGGCTACACAGCGCATGACACTGGACCACTCTCTTTTAAATTTATGTGGTTCTCCTAGATGCCTGTCAATGCAGGGGTATAATAACCCAATCACAGCTGTGGAAAAAAAGAGAAAAAATTAAGTCATCTCAAGTTGTACTGGCAACATTTAAGCTAAGTTATCTCAACCACCATATGTATTTTAAAATTCCTTTAAAAAGCTCTTCAAGTTACTTAACATAAAACACTGATGTTTGCAAAATTACCTTCCAAAAGAAAAAGATGGTCACCACTGAAGAAAGCATTGTAAACAATTACAACAGTATTCTAAATTATAACAGACAAAACAACACTGAAGTATAGGATTCACAGATTATCATCAGGACTAGATGATTCAGGCTACCTTTGTACTACTAATACCTATGAGAACTGAAAAGCACCAAGCCAGTTAACAGTTAAGCAATGTTCTCTTAAGTCACATAACCATAAAACATGCTATTAAATGTCACATGTTCTCACGGCCCAGCTGTCCCATCACGTGGATGGCCTTGCCCCTCCCAGCGTCTCTTCTCAGTCTCCTGGGGCTGAAGCCCTGACTGTCCTGACTCTCTTCCATCCTGTCCCTCTAATGAGACAATATGCGATATTATCATAGCAGGGAAACTTGCAATGGAAATCAATTTAGACTCAGAATGTAGAAAAAATGGAGGAAACATGGTCTAGGAATTACAAATTGTTGGTTAAAATTTAAATTCACTATTAAAAGATAAGAAACAATCTTAGCAATTTCTTAGTTTTGGAAAGCACATCTTGAATGCTGTATAATTAACTATAAACAACTATAAAAATGTTTATGATTGAGACCCAAAATATTCTCGCCCAATTAACATTAACACTTGTCAAATCTCAACATTT
>PVIY010027752.1:0-33823 GCA_004026745.1 Myrmecophaga tridactyla
TACATTATTAGCATCTAGTGGGTTGAGGCCAGGGATGCTGCTGAATATCCTACAGAGCCCAGGACAGTCCCCCCACAACAAAAACTTGTATGGCCCAAAATGTCCTTAGTGCCAAGGTTGAGAAAATCTGTCGTAGACGTGATGGTAAATGTTGGCCATTTCATTTACAAAGTCGTGCTTTCTCCACAGGGCTCTATCTAGCAGAAAAAGTACAGTATCCCTTTGTTCTTAAATCCCACCAAACCACCTGGGGTTTCCGTTACTATCCCTACATCACAGCTGTGCTGGTTTGAAACTGTTAGGAACCCCAGAAAAGCCGTGTTCTCTAAATCCAGTCTTGCAAGTACAGAGGGACTCTTGATTAGGTTATTTCCATAGAGATGTGACCCACCCAATTCAAGGTGGTTCTTAATCCTTTTATTAGCATCCTCTATGAAAAGAATAAAAGGCAGAAAGCTGGCACAGAGAGCAGAGAGATGAAACCAAGACACAGACATTTGGAGACATTAAGCCAAGATATGAAACCCAGAGTCCACCCCTGGAGAAGTTGAATGAGGACCCACAGACACTTAGAGAGAAAGCCACCGGAAACAGGATCTGAGAGAGCTGTTTGAAACCAGAAACCAGGAGAGGACAGCAGATATTGCCATATACCTTCTCATATATCAGGGGAACCCCAGATGCCATCAGTCTTCTTGAGAGTCAAGGTATATTTCTCTGGATGCCTTAATTTGGACATTTTCAAGGCTTTAGGACTTTATTAAATTTGTAACTTAATAAATCCCCTTTGAAAAAGCCAATCCATTTCTGGTATATTGCATTCAGGTACCTATAGCAAAGTGAAATAAGAGCTCAGTCCAGGTTAGTGAGTGAGTGGGGGCCTGGGATCCCTTCTCAGATAACTGCTTGTATCTAAACTCTCTGCTTACCTTCTCTTTTCCTCTCTCTTTTCTTTATTTAGTCTGGGTGTAGGCGGCTTTGCTCTTATTCTTATTCTTATCTTATTCTCCCAAATCTGGTGTCTATGCCCATGGGTTATTTTTTCCTAACTTTTTCTTTTTTAACTCAAACTATGAGAATTTTTTACCTTTTAGCTACCTTATTCTACATACTCCCTTTCCTTGGGGTAAGAAATAATAGAATGAAGTTATGCAGAAATGCAGGGGAGGCCTTTGTTTGTCCATGGCAGTGTTTTGCAGTTTCTGTTCTGAAGGCACCACTATCCCTGGAGACTTTAATAAGTTTTCTATGAAAAGGGGAAACTGCTGCATGTGGTACTTCCACTAGGCATTTACAAGTTATATAAGCACTCTTAAAAGCTCAGGGAAGTAAACTATTTAAATTTGTTAACCCTGGGGCTTCCCAAAAATATTAACCAGAAAACCTTTTATTTTTCATGCCTCAAGAACAGTTCATCCATAATTTGAGAAATGCTAGTGTATTTGATAAGTGAGACTTTCATTAAAGCATTGACAAAGAGAAGAGAACAGGTTCTAAAGATGTTAAAAGACTCAATAGGACTTGATGACACATTGGTTGTAGGAGGTAGGAGAGCAAGAGAAATCAATGGGATAATATAGAAACTTCAAAATTGAAGGAACAATATTCTGTATCATTCCCTTATAAATCTCAAAGTGTGAGACATCAGGGATTATAAACCAAAAAATGACAATACTGAATTTCTCTCTCCCTGGGCTATTGCAATGGCTTTTAAAAATGCTCTGTTAGCTTCCGTTTGCTTCCTTTTCTAATCTCCACTCCACAATGCCACCAAAGAAATCATTCTAAATAAAGACCTAATCCTGGCATTGCACTGATCAGAGACCTTCCGACTGGTCCATTTTGCTTATAGACAATCTGAACTCCTTTCTTTGCATGGTGTCCAAAGCCCCTTGCCAAAATCTTCCTGAATATGGATGTGACTTGGTGTGACAAGAAGGAGTGATGCTGAAACAAGATCCTGCCTTGCACTGCCAGTCACTAGCAGCATTATGTGCCTTTTAGGGACTTTGGGGATAAGATGAGCTGTGCTGGGGCATCTTGCATCTGCTCCCAGCCTTGTGTGAACTTCTTGTTTCCAGTGAAGTTCTGTATCCTTTATAAATATATCTGTAACGTAGCCTAATCTTAGAATGAGAGAGTGTGTTGGTGTCTGCCTATCCAGAGCTATGCAGGATAGCTTCCGTTTGCCTTGTGCTCTGTGAAACTGACCTGTATGGGGTTGACCTGTGGATTTTCTGGCCCTCTGTCTTACAGTTGGGGTCAGGGTCGGTTAGTAGGAAATACTGTTGGGAGATATAAGGAAGGATGGAGAGTGAGGTCAGAACATTTATTCTCTGAATCCTTCCCTGGAAGAGTGCCGTAGGCTGGCTGTGTCCCTTGACGGTCACTGCTACGCTTGAGGTTGCCTCTCCACGTCTCTCCTCTTTAGGTTTAGGAAACTGCCTCCTGCTCTTTTCCCATGGGACCGTAGGTGATAACAGCACGACTGCTCTAAACCCTTGTTCCTGTAGTGTTGTGATTCCTCCTGCACCCTGCCTGTATGCTTGTAAATGGTTCCATTAAAAAGAAAGTCTCTGCAAATTGTCCCAATTTGAGTATAATATTTTCTTACTTTGGGAAACTAACTGATATAGTTAGTTATCAGAAACATTGAGGATTTTGACTGTCCGTGATTGGTTAAAGATTTAAATAATAATTTCTTTGCTTTACCTCATATCATTTCAAATGATTTTTAATACATACAATTTAAAACGGAATATTAAATTTAAAAGTAACTTTGAATAAAGGATAGCATTAGTTTTTTGGTCAAGAAAGATAATTTCTTTTGTTATTCATTGACTGGAAAAGTTTCCGAGCTACCAGCTACTGAAAATCAGTGGAGGATGGCTGTGAGTTGGTCTGGGAGTGGGAGAGTCGGTCTACATACAGTTCTCTATGGCAAGGACCGTGAGATTAGGTATGTTGGGTGTTAATTGGAGTGCACAGACCCAGGAATCTTTGGTTGATTCAATGGCTAGAGCTTTTGAAAGTGGCTTTTAATGAGTTCCAAATGGAATTTCAAGGATAAGTAGGAGGCTTTTAGCTAACTGAAGCTAAACATTTCTCTTCTGGATCCAGAAGTGAATTTTCTTCAGCAGAAGAATCCTCCAGAAAGAATCGTGGTAGAAATATCAGTTCTGGATACTTTTCCTTGTCCAGGTTGTTTATGATATCTTGTACTCTTTGAATTAAAGGCCAGAATGTATAACACCGAAGCTGAAAGTTCACACCTCACAGGGAAGAGTAAAATGCCACTTTTTTTTTTTACAACAACTGATATTCAACTCTTAGTCTATTTACTATTGGCGCATATTATTTTTCTTTTTGAGCAAAAAATTATATTTTAAGGGTAGTTTTATATAATGAATTTCATCTCCTATGATACTAGCTGTAAAACAAAATGCAAATTATTGACCCTCTCTCAGGGAAGAGTAAATAGTCCTCAAATATGTCAGACTAGAAATATCGTGAACCTTCCAGTATTCTCTGGCTAGCTATTTTTGCTTGTAGATCAAGCCATATAGTTATTTATATATCCATCTATACATAGCCTTACACCCCCTAGAATCATGTGCTTTCCTTTTCCTGAGAAATCTTGTTTTGGAAATGGCAACATAATAAGCATTTCCTCTGGGTTTGCAGATGGTAAAGAGCCCTATGCATTATAACAGTGATGTTGGAGTAGGGTGCAGCAAAGCATAATGACCAGCTTTTCCTGTGATTGAAAGGGAGGTGCCCTATATGCATGAAGATTCTTGTTTGGGTGGTAAAAGGCAAATCTGTTATTATACAGGCAGGATTTGCTGTGCAGTTTTTCCTGTTCAGTATATACTAAACTACCAGCATTGTTATAATCTATGGTATTTTCTCGGAGCATATGATTAGGAAAGATGCAGATAATCTTTTGAATATGTTGTTCCAGCGCTGTGGCTTTTTTTTTGAGCCTCCTATAGTCACTTGCTCCTGGAAGGAAATGTATATCATTTTATTTGGAAAGAGGAATTGGAACCAGGCACAACTGTGGAAACTTGAGCTGTATTATCTATTAGTTCCCACTTTATTCACTTCTGTGCCTGAACAGGAAATATCAGAGATTTATATTTTAAAATAACTAATAAATATACTGTGATACATTTTACCCTTTAATGTTCAGTTTTTTTTTAGCTGTGATTCTTAGGTATTATTAAAGTTAATAAAATTCTAATTGTATTATAACTATTCTGAAAGTGTACTTTGTTATTTTAGGTTATTAAATTATAGTAATGACAGAAAGTCAGCGCCTTGATTTTAAATAATCTAACGTAGCATTTACATCTGACTGTGCTGTTCTCAGTTTATTTATGCCTTATTTCCAACTATAAAGACCTTTTAAGAAAGGAAAATCATCTTGATGTTTATTACTGTGTCTAAAAAAGATTGTGAGATTTTTTTTAAACGTGAAATTCTTTGTTGTGAGGAGTGCAAGCATAAGAATGTGTAAACTTGGAAACCCTCAGAATACCTTTTAGATGAAACCATGTATTTGGAGAAGGGAAAACCACAGTGAGTCAGCTGTCTCTTCAGGTTCTACTCTCAGAGCCGTTGCTGACGGGTTTAGTGACCTTGGCCATCTCAGCCTTTCTCCATTTCGGTTTTCTCTCTTGGCAAATGGAATTTCTTTCTACTAACCTCCTTTCCCTGGATGTACTTTAGAAGAAAGATGCTATATAAAAACCAATTAACAACAATATTTCCCATCCCAGGAGTGAATTTCAATCTGAAATAAGAACATAATTCATTGGTATTTCTTTTGACCTTGTAAGTCTTCCAAAAAATTAAAATCCAACTACATTTTAATGAAGTGCCTGGGATAAATGACTGAAAGCTCATTACATATAAGTATTATAGTCACTATAGATTCTTTTAAATATAAAATTTTGACTTAGCAAGTTGCCAGCTTGAAAATCCTTGCTTTATTAGTTGTCAAATGATTCTGGGTTTTATCACATTTTATTGTCAATCTCAGTTTTTGGGTCCTAGGAATTCAAAATTATATGCTCAGCTGACCCTTTAATTAGCTCTCGTTCTGTCTTATATGATTTATGGCCTGGTGGCTCACATGTAAAAATGATATATGATTTAATGAAGTGGAAAGCCAGAATACGTTCACACCTCCAATTGTTTAATGCTTTCCTTTCGCTGATGACTGGAGCACTGGGGGCAAAGAAACAGTGGTGATGTCCCCTCATTCATTTATCATTACAAGGACAGGGAGGCCCAGTGTGCTAAGATTTGCAGTTGTATGCAAGTATACATGTTGTTTCATTAGAAAATACAAGAACATTGATTCAGGTAGCTTGAAATTTTTTAGAGGAAGCACAAAAAAGCTATTACCTCAATTTTTTTTCATTTTGCATTCTTATTATGATGCTAAATACAAGTATTATAAGAAAAGCAATAGGAAGTTTATTGGTAGGGTTTTGTAGAGTTCTATGGCCATTTGTCCACTGAGTCTGTATGTGTTTATGGAGAACATTAGGCACTGATCTAGGCATGGGTGATAGCAGTGGACAAGGCTGACAAGGTCCTGTCGTGGGAAGTCAGGTAACTGACAAGTAAATGCACACACACAAGGTTCTCCCCTCCCTGCCCCCAGTTGCACCCCAGAGGGACTGAGGTCCGTATGTTTAATTTATATGTACTCATTAGGGGTAGGGCCTCTCATCGGAATATTAGTGATTTTTGTATTTTTAAACCTCTAAAAAGAAGGCAGTGTGTATTTTAACCATTAATGAACAGGGCAGCTTTATCAAAATGGCGTAATGGTTATCAACACCCTTGTAGAATACTTTCTACCCTATTGTTAATCCCTTAAAATTAGATTCGAGTATATATAAATATATATATATATTTTTTTGGCAAGATACCGTGTATGTGTTTCTACTGTATGCTTTCATTATTTTTTCTAGGTGTACATCATTTATAAAGTAGTGTTTCTTATTTGTACCACATTTGATTTGTGAAGTCTGATACAGTTTGGAAGCAAAATAAAGAGGTCACATTATTTATGTTATTCTCCAGTATGTTATCCTGAAATAATCACAGTAGGGATACATTTATTTGGAGAACAAGACTGAACACTGAAAAATAAAATCAAATACCGAGTTGTGTCCAATAAATTAAAATTGCTCAAAGTATCTAGTTGTCTGAATAATTCCTTTTTATTTGTTTGGTTGGTTTTTACTTTTTTTCTGGATACTTTGTTTATATGTAGGGACTGTGTAAAGTCTACCACAGCCAGGGTGACATATCTAATGAAATGTTAAGTGATGGGTTTTGGTAGACTTTAGAGGAAGGTCAATTCCAGTAAGCCATAAATGAAAAAATTTTGATGTAAGATTGTTATTTTCGACCAAAACCAGAGAAACTTCAAATGCTTCAAATGTTCAGAATCACTTCCGTTCTTAGCATGGTCCATTTACTCATGTGGCAACAAGTAATTGTGTATTTTGTGCATAATTATGTCTGAATGGTTTCTCTAAGCACATCTTACATGTGATGATTATTATAAAATGCATTCTTGAAAATTTAGGCTGGCAGTTTAACTCATTAGCCTGAAGAGCATTTGTATCTTGCATCCTGCAGAAAGGCTATGCAGTGTGCATTAGCAGTCTTTCAGAAATGGGCGGCAGGTTACTTGGTGTATGGTTTTGCTTTTCTGATTTGGTGAACCCAGTTGAATTGGGTAATAAAGACCAGGGGTCCTAAAGTAGTCATTTCCCCAAACCAAATCAATTAAAGAAAACAAAAAAGATTATAACACTGCCTCTTACTTAATCCACATTCCGCTTTTGAAAGATTTACGTATATTGACTTTTATAAATGCAGATACTGATGTTGGGATGGCTAAGCTCCTTTCAGTCATTCATACCTCTTAACGTGATTGCTTTCCTTCTAAATCTTAAAGGAGCTGCAGTGACATTGCATTTTTAAAGGGAGAGGTGACAATTTGGTAGCACATAGGGACCATCAAGGAGCATCTGGATGGAAGCTCAGGGTAATAGGGGTATAAGGCCCTGTTTATCCAGAATCATCCAAGATACCAGTTGAGACTCATTTTCCTAACACTCACTGTTTAATTAATCCGGTTGCTCTGGTACTCCAGGGTTTGTCTCTGGAAGGAGGCTCTGCTGCAGAACCTGAAACTCTCGGCTGCCATGTTACACTGAGACAGTCTTGTCTAAATTGATACCAAATTTCACACCCTATCAGAAGTTGTTAATGTCTCTACCTGAGCTATATCTCTCTGTCACAAGAATTAATATTCTTGAAGGTCCCAAGTGCATGAATCCGAGAGCTAGAAGGTACTTAGAGATTGTCTCAACTAGTCTCTTTATGAGTTAATAAATCGATGTCTCAAGAGGTGGACGTGCACATCCCAGGAGTGGTGAACTCAGACCATGAGCAGTGGTCCCCTTGGTCCTTACCCGGGCTTGCTCCCCTGACACACATGCCCATAACTGTGTGCTGTATATATGTGTGCTTTCTCTTGAAAAGGGCATTTGAGCAACCTTCTGGGCCATGAGAGTATTGGCATCTGTTTACAAGGAAGTCTAATTCTGGAAAATTAGAGATTATACTTTCATTTCCTATATCTAGCATATCTAGGTCACAATATGGTTTTGTTTTTTTAAACATTATTTAGATGATAGCTCATTTTTACCTTTTTTTTTTCCCCTAAGTGACTTAATCCCATAAGTTTGGAATCCCTGGGGGATGTTCTTGCAGTTTTGCTGGATCTTCACTTTGGCACTTGAACGCAACATAGCACAGTGATGAAAAGTACACAGCGAGGACAGCCTGCCTGCTCATCATTTACTGGTTATGTGAATTGGGGGAAATTCTTGTTTCCTTAACTACATGATGAGGGTAACAACATCTACCTCATAAGGTGATTGTGAGGTTTAAATTAGATAACACATAGAGCCTTTGGGGCAGTACCTGCCGTTTTGTCAGTGCACCATAAATGTCTCCTGACATTATGACCCTCATTATTGTTTTCTCACACTGCCCAATAAAGGAAGTCCATGTGTGCTGGGCATCTTAAGTTCAGGGTTCAAGTGCACCTTCTCAGTTTTCTATTTTATAAATATTGTAGTGTGTTTTCAGATATTTTAACTTCCTGAAAATGAAAATCACTGCTTTTAATTTTTACTCTTGTAAGCAAATAAGTGTAACTCTTGAAGAAATTTATTTTAATCACCAATGACCTGGAAGAATATTTAATTCTTTATCTATGAACAAGGTCTCTTTAACCATGTAGCGAAATGTCATCAGATATGGTATTGTTTGTCAGTGTAAAAGTTTGCTATGTGGTCTTTTAGCATATTTTAGGATGATTTGAAAAGACTGTCAAATAGCGTATATGATTTAAGGTTGGCTGTATTTCTTAAAAACCTGGTCACTCAATAATGTGTTCTGTATAATCCTTGTTCAAGCAGTTACATTCTTTATAACACTTTTGTTATTGTTTAATCCATTCCATCCTTTCTGTTTCTGGTTTAGGGGGATTGTTGAGATGCTTGACTTTCTTTTCCTTTTCAAGTTTTTCCTGTGCCCTGTACTTGGCTAACAGGACTAATCTCTACTAACATTATTGATCCGAGCAATAAAAATGTAAGATGATCTCTGGGAGCTTTTCCAGGCACAGGGGCCCAGCCAATCCACAAAACCCATATATTTCAAACCATGCGAATCGTATGGAATATTTTCAGAAATACATTTGTCAGTGTGTTAGTTATGTAGGCCTGTTTAAAGAAAAGGTTTTAAAGTTCTTTTTGAGGCAATTTGTATTTTCCACATTCTCAAACTTCATTAAACCAAGAGCCTATGTTTCATTTTAGACTCTCTTGTTACCTTCTTCTTAACAATAATGTAGTTATTCACAGTATGGTGTTTTACTTAATGTTGAAGCAAATTTTCTGAAAAATAAAATTGAATAAAGCATTTATTCTTTTATATATTTTACTTAAGCTGCAAAGCAGAAATGAGTGCATGTTGTATTTTTAATAAGGAGTTTCAAAAAAAGGGGCCTTTATTGCTAAATGATGTGTAGACTTATGAGGAGAGAATTAATAAATGATAATTAATATCAAAAGTTTAGTTTAGCTTTTCTTTTTGTGGAATGCATTTTCACCTCTTATGCTCTTCTGTAGTTTCCCCATATGCCCATATCCCTATCTCCCATCACCCTTTGAAAGTATCATTACTTTATATATAGATATAGATATATTTATGATACTCTCAGAGGTTGAATATATAGAGAGAGATACAGTGATTCCACAAGTATGTGTACCTGTGTTCCCAAACCATAAGGATGATCATAGAAGCACTGTTAGTAATAGTGCCCACTGGAAAGTACTCAAGTATTGATTCATAGTAGATTGGTTAAATAAGTTATGATATATTCATATATTTATAGTATAGTCTCCTATAGACAATGAAATTAAATGCTTTACAACTGTACGCAACAACATGAACAAAACTCACAAAAGAATCAATACTAAACAATTCTGTTTGTAGTAAGTTTAAAATCAGGGAAATCTAATCCATGGCATTAGAAGTGATGATAGTGGCAACCCTTAAGGCAGGTAGTGATTAGGTGGTGCCAGGAGGCGGCTCCTGGGGTTATGGTAATATTCCATTTCTTGATCTTAATGCTGGTTATTCAGGAAATGCTTACTTTGTGATTAATTCATATACTGTGCTCTTAGGGTTTTTGCTTTTATGTGTGTTATCCTTTTAAAATGCCACAAGAAAGGCAATGTCTACATAAACTTTGGATCCAATGAAGGCAGCATTTAATATGCAGCAGTTAATAATAGGGTGCTTGGAAATGTGGGACGGTTGTGGTTGTAAGATGTGAGGGTTAATATAGTTTTTAAAAGAATATTTAATAGGAATATTTAAATAATAAAGTAAACGGCTTAAAATTTGAAAATTATATATTTCTAATAAATTATTATCCATAGTTACAAAAATATAAATGTATAACACTATTATCCCACTGCTGGAAATGAATCATCATTTCCTTAAAATGGTATAAGTGCCTTACGAATAGCTGATTCATAAGCTATCAAATATTTGAATTAGTGCAGTGGCATACCTATTGCCTATAGGAGAGAATTCTGATTTCTTGCAGAAGCATATAAATAATCTGGGCTCTCCCCACATTTTTGTTCACTCCTCCCTCCCACCCCCTTCCCTTCATACTGTGTCTTTCCGAAATATCCAGCTGTTTGCAGTTCCCTGAACACTGTATTTTCCACACCTACAAGTCTTTGTTCAGGCTCTCCTTGTGCCTTCTTTCTCCCCCACCCCCTCATATTATATATTTTTGACTGCTGTATCCCTAGTGCTTAACACTGTCTCTGGCACATGGTGGGCTGTTAGCAATCTGAAGGCAGATTGAGGAATTTATTACTCTCTAGTAGTATACTATATCTTTTTATCTCCATAAGAAATTGCATGTCTCTCTGTTTGGTTTTTAATTTAATTTAATTTTTATTTCTGTTTTTTCACTACATTTTTCTATAGGTTTATAAAAAAATAATGCCTAAAATACTGTTTCCGTATGCCATTCTATTTTAATACCTTGCATTAGTGTAGTACATTTGTTAGAATTGATGAAACAACATTTTTATAATGGTGCTACTAACTATAGCCTGTGGCTTATGTTTGAGTTCACTGTTTGTGTTGTACTGTTTTAAAAAACTTTTATTCTAGTAACATATATATAATTTATAATTTCCCCCTTTTAACTACATTCAAATATATGATTTCAGTGCTGCTAACTACATTCACAATGTTGTGCTAGCATCACCACCATCTATTATCAAAACATTCCCATCACCCAAATAGAAATTCTGTACAGTTAAGCACTAACTCCCCATACCTTATCCCCAGCCTTCCTAGTAACATGTATCCTTGTTTCTGACTCTGTGAATTTGCTTTTTCTAGTTACTTTATATTGGTGAGATTATACAATAGTTTTTCTTTTGTGTCTAGCTCGTTTCACTCAATGTTTTTCAAGGTTCATCCACGTTGTCACATGTATCGAAATTTCGTTTCTTTTTATGGCTGCATAATATTCCATTTTATGTGTGTACCATTTTGTTTATCCATTTGTCAGTTGATGGACACGTGGGTTGCTTCTGTCTTTTTGCCAACTATGAATCATGCTGCTGTGAACGTGGTGTTGATATTTCCATTTAGACCCTACCTCAGTTCTTCTGGGTAGGTACCTAGAAGTCAGACTGCAGGGTCATGCATTCATTCTATACTTAACTTTCTGACAACCCCCTAAACCGTCATCCACAGTAGCTGCATCATTTTACTATCCCACCCAAAATGAATGTGTTCCTATTTCTCCATATCCTCTCCAACACTTGTAATTTTCCATTTTTAAAATCATCATTTTAATAACTGTGAAATGGTATCTCATTATGGTTTTGATTTGCATTTCCCTGATAGTTCATGATGTTGAACATCTTTTCATGTGTGTATTGGTCATTTGATATCTTGTTTGGAGAAATGTCTATTCAAGTCTTTCGCTGATTTTTAATTTGGTTGTTTGCCTTTTTCTTGTGTTCAATACATGAAAACATCTAGTTTCTTTTAGGTAGAGACCCCAGTGTATTTATTGTGAAGAGGTATTTTGCTACTGACCCCTTGATTTAGAGACAGGGCTGCATATTTTAAAGTCACCTCCCAGGAATGATTTTTGCTTTTTAGCTGAGATATCAATAGAGCTTTTTGTTTTGCAGAGATGGATGGAGCTGGGGAAAATGGTGTCTGAATTTTCTAAAAGGAATGAAATCAGTCATCAACTTAGAGTTGAAATGTCTTGTTGCTAAGAAGCCTGCCTTCTACTTCCCTCCCTGAAGAAATTCTGTGAGCACATCAAAGCTCTTGTTTTGTTGTTCTATTTGCAGCTTTATAGAGTTCCATTAAAAAACAAAGTGTTATTAGTCCTTGCTGAAATACTCTTTTCCTTCCTAATACTTTCCAAAAACTTGCTCCCTTATTCATTTAGACATCAAATTCCATTCCTGTTTGACAGTTCCAAACCTCAGCCTCTGTTGCATGCGAACATGATAGCTACATTTTGGACAGCTGGTTTTAATATTTCAATTATTTCTTTATGTTTCTATTTTTTACTGCTAATTTTAGCTTCTCATTTCCTGGTCATGTCATGTCTCACAGAAAACATGTAAAATTTAAAAAGAAGGATCCCCAACATTTGGTCTCCCAAACGCCTGCAATGCTGAGGGAGGAGATGGCATCAGAATACTGACAGTGAAATCTTGGGGACTGGGAGAAAGGGGATGATGGACTATTACTGTGGTGGTGAAAGAGAGAGAAGAATGTTGTCACTGGCAGATGGTGAAAGCCATGGGGAAGTAGGAGAGGTGTGCTACCACCCCCTGTATACATCCCCTCATTTCCTTGAGAATTGCACCTACTCAGTGAGGCTCAAAGTGAAACAGGCTTGGGCAGCAATGTGATGAGGTGGCAGAAACCATCCAGAATAGTTTGGTGGGTCAGTTTTTGGTAACCTTTGCTCTAAAGTATCATTACTGCTTAACCAATAGAGTACAGGTGCAGCTAACTACTCTTTAAAAAATATATATATTTTTATTGAGAAATAAATCTTTACACACATACAGTCCGTACATGGTACATAATCGTTGGCTCACAATATCATCACATAGTTGTGTGTTCAGCACCACGATCATTTTTAGAACATTTGCATCACTCCAGAAAAAGAAATAAAAAGAAAAAAGAAAGAAAACCTCATACATTCCATACCCCATGCCCATCCCTGTTGTTGATTCATAGTATTTCAATCTACCCGATTTTTTACCCTTTATCCATCCCCTATTATTTATTTATTTTTTTATCCTCATTTTTTTACTCATTTGTCCATACCCTGGATAAAAGGAACATCAGATACAAGGTTTTCACAATCACATAGTCACATTATAAAAGCTATGTAGCTATATAATAACCTTCAAGAATCAAGGCTACTGGACAGATGTGTAAAAAATATGGATAAAATAAACAAACAATGGGGGAGCAAAGGTTAAAATAAATTAAGTAGATTGAAATGCAAGTGGTCAATGAGAGGGAGGGGTAAGGAATATGGTATGTGTGAGGTTTTTCTTTTTCTGATTTCTTTTGCTGGAGAGATGCAAATGTTCAAAAAAATGATCATGGTGATGAATACACAACTCTGTGACGGTATTGTGAGCCATTGGTTGTACACCATGTATAGAATGTTTGTATGTCAAGAATGTTTGTATATTTATTCATTAAGGTTTACAATAAAAATATTAAACAAACAAACAAAAAGAAAGCTGCTGGAACACAGCTCAAGAGTTTCAGGTACTTCCCTGCAGCCACTCCAATATACCCTAAACTAAAAAAGGATATCTATAGAATGCATAAGAATAACGTCCAGGATAATCTCTCAACTCTATTTGAAATCTCTCAGCCACTGAAACTTTGTCTCATTTCTTTCTTCCCTCTTTTGGTCAAGGAGTCTTTCTCAACCCCAGCTGGGTCCTAGCTCATCCTGGGAGCCCTGTCCACATTGCCAGGGAGATTTACACCCCTGAGAGTTGTGTCCCGCCTCGGGGTGGAGGGAGGGTAGTGAGTTCACCTGCCAAGTTGGTTTAGAGAGAGAGAGGCCACATCTGAGCAACAAAAGAGGTTCTCTGGGGTGACTCTTAAATTTTAAGTAGGTTTAGTTTCTCCATTGCAGGAATAAGTTTCATAGGTGCAAACCCCAAGATCTGTAGGGCTCAGCCTGTTGAACTGGTTGTCCCCACTGCTTGTGAGATAGATTATCAGGAATTCCCCAGTTGGGGAAGTTGAATATTTCCTCCTTTTTTCCCCAGGCCCCCAAGGGGATTTTGCAGCTAACTATTGCAACGCACAAAATAAACTCTCAAATAACTTAGAAAAGAGGAAATCTGATGCTTTTTTCTTTTAGAATAGTGGGGGGGGAGGGAGTAGCTTTTTTTTTAAGTTAATCTATGTTCTTTAGTAGGAAGAGAATTGCACTGTGGGAGAAACCCATTTTAGGCCTCAAAAACAAAGTGCTTTAACCCAGTTCAAAACCTCCAAATAATTGGTTTTAGATGAAATTTCAGCTGAGTAAATTTAAAGTTTGTTTTAATTTTGTCACTTGAAACAGGAAAAAAATAACAGGAAAAAGTGAACAGTCATTGGAGATTGGACTGGCTTTGCTTTTGTAAATGGGGGATTAGGATTTATGTGTCCTACAAAGGACACACAGCATTTAGATTAGACGTAATCTGATTGTATTGCAATACAAAGGCCATTCAAGTCAGCTCGGTGTGCGGGCTCTGTAAACAGCATATGACCACATGGGTGCAGGGAAGAGCATTAGCAGAAAGATAATGATGGGTTTTAATCCAAATCCCGAAAGCACAACAGCTGTGGTTTCAAATGAATTTTCTTTTACACATAGAAGCTGATGCTCTGTTTCTTAGAACATGTTAAGCTGAACTAGTTTTTTGTCTTCTCACATGGAATATGCCTATTTTACCTTACTTTAATTGGGTAGTTTTCTTGTTCTAAATTTCTTTTAGAATATAATTTAAATGTTGTCAACATGTTTGAATGATTTATTTTAAATTATAATGACGATATCATTTATTGTCCAAAGCAGGACTCTCTTTGGAGTGAAAGTGAATGTTATTAAAAATTTTCCCAAAAATCTATGGCCACACTATTTAAAAGTCATATTTCCAATCTTTGTTTTAATTCTCCAGTAAAATTATAACATTGTACCTAAAATGTTAGAAAATCAAATGTCCCTTTAGAGTGCGATTCCACATTTTCAGGGCTTTGAAAGTGAAAAACACAAAACAAAAATCATGGACCTCTGGTCAAAATGAATTTTTAAAAAACTAAGTTAAACACAATTTTTTTTTTCTTCTTCTCTTGTGGTTCCTAAATATGTTGAGTTGAGCCTAGCAAGCCTTAATTTGGCATTCATTCTCCCCATGTTGTATTTTACTGATATTATAGTGCATCTACTGGGCTGAGAATATTATCTGACTGTGTGGGATATCATAAGGCATAGAGGTGCGGAAGGATCACAGCCTGATGAGTGTCGAGGATTTAGTTTTGTTCTTAGTGTCTGTTGACGGATCCCAAGTATCTCTTCTCTTTCCCAAACACAATGCCCCACATGTCTTTGGCTTCAGCAGGCTGGTGTTTCCCATTCTCTTAGCCACAGTGATTGTTTCCCATGGTGGTCACATGGTCTGAACATTTATAACCTGATTAGATGCTGGCTTTTAATGGAGTTACAGGAGAAACAGACTCTGATTTTATTACTGGAAGTGATGAAAGCTGCTTATAACCTTATAGTAAGGCACTACAAACCACCTAAAGACCACGAAACAGCCTTATTGAGTTATTTAAAGATCAAGGGGCTGGTTCAAAGATAGTTTGGTGACATTGTTGTGTTGTTGGATCAAGCCAAACCCTGTCAGTGGGGTTGACACCAAAGGGTTACATAAACCAATAAATTCCTTTTATTGCTCAAGCCCTTGAAGTTGGTTTTTTGGTTACTTGCAACCAAAGACTTCCTGACTAATTCAAGACTTAAATTTGATTTGCTAATATTTGAAAACCATTATTTGAGTTACGAGAAAGGAATGGAATGCTATTTCTTATGATTGATGTAGGAAGGTTTTAGAATCTACGTTAGGGAGGTAGAGAAAGGCTGAATAACAAAGTGCAAGAAAACCTGTCCAAGCTGAGGATTCTTCCTTCCAAAGAGAAACTATGGGAACAAAGAGAAAGGAGTGGTAAGGGAAATGTTACAGACACAGTTAATGGGAGCCAAATTTTGACCAAAAAACTAAAAAGGAGTTTAAAATGAGTTCAGTTTTGTGGCCTTGGGCTGCCTGAATATGAAATTCAACTTTATATTTTTTCTTTAATTATTATTCACCTATTTGTGTGAGACTTGCACTGCAGCTGTGTAATAGAGCAAGCAATTCTATGCAGTGTTTTATGAAAGCTGCACAATATTATTTATGGCTTCAAGATCCATGCACAAGAGTGGGTCTTACTCTCACTTATGGAGTCAAGGTTAGTAAATTGGACTATTCCGTTGGCTAGGACTTTTTGAGTAATGCAAACTTATCTTTTGATTCATTATGAATTCTATATTGCTTCCCCCTCCCCGCAAATGGAAAGAACCCATCTGTAGAGGAAATTTACCATGCACAGCCTGAATCTGCTTTTTTTCACTCACTACCTCCAAGGTTATATAATCTTTAACAGAACTTTAATGTCTTGATATCCCTTTTTCATCTGCAATTTTTTTACAAAAAGTCCAAGACTTGTATTAGGCCTTATATGTAATGGATGGCTTACTCCCATAAACCTAGAACTCCTATTTTAATGTGTTCATTTTTGTGTGCAAGAAAATAATTTTTTAGAATGGAAACAGGTATTCTAATGGCTTTATTATTTGAGGCTGAAGGAAATGGGATCTTTGGCCACTCACCTAAGGGGGAGATGCTTAGGTTCATTCTGTCCTTATACCCAAATGCATGCACGTGCCGGCCTCAGTTACAGATTAAAATTCAGACTTCTGAGGAAGGCTCTTTTAGCTTCAGTATGCGGAGATAGCATTCAGAACACAAACACCCTTCATGGCTTAGGAGTAGCACATTCTGTGAGTGCAGGACTCCCTCAAACTCTCTTGATCATTCAGGCCTGTGATGCCACTCTTGCTGCTAAGTGGAATTATAGTAAATCAGACATAATATCACCAATTTTCATCATTGTTACCTTTATGTCATTTTTAAACTTTGAAGTTCTTACAAACAGGAATTCATTTTACATGTTACTGTATTGCCTTTAGTAAAAGCTAGTTTTGAGTAAAAGGGATATACCAAGATTTGTTAATTTTAGAACTCGAAGCTGTGGAATGGCCTCACACATAGAATAAATATAGCTAATAAAATTGACAGGCAATCTTTTCTGAAGAGGAGGCATATGAAACCTGGAATGACAGAAGTCTATTAGCCCACCCCTTCCCAGTGTTCTGAATAAATCACTATACTCAGTGGACATTTAACTTATTATCTTAGTATGATACTGGGCATTTTAGAAATCTATTGATAAGAAACTTCCTTTCATGGAAATCCAAGAGTTTTAATTATTTAGATAATGAGAATTCTGCTGGCTTCTTTTGGGGTGACTGTTTTTCTCAAAAAGGCACACATAAGGTCTGTGCTGCTGTTACTTTCTACGGGGAAACTTGCACCATGCCCAGAGCTTTGTGAATTTTAAGCATCTGTTGTCATTAACGAATTACATTATCTTTGTCTCTTTGGATACCGTACAGCTACTTTTTTTTTTTTTCCAAACTCTGTTGTCACCCTGGTCAAAAGAATTATGAACTATACTGTTTTGTTAGGATAATAAGAATTAAGAGAAGATATTTTCCTTGGAACATTCTACTTGGAATATATCTTTCATCATATTCTGTGCAAACTATAGTTAAGGCTGAACTGTGAACGCTCATTTATCTGACACATACCAAGGAGGAAACAGGTTGTCATTTACTCTATCTTGGGTAATGTACATCTTAGTAAAATGTCTAGATAAGGAATGACAACTTAAAATTGCTTTTTATTTGATTTTTGTCAAAGTCTGAAGAATCTGGTGAAACTGTCAAGTGTACTCAGCAAAAGTAAAAGTCTTTTAACAGAACTATTGTTTTAGTTTCATGTGTGTTTTTAAACCATGGAGGTGTAAAATTGAAAAACAACAACACTGAACTTTGAGTTGGAGCCTTTAGTTATTTTCTCAGCATCCCCTATTCTATTCCCAACCCCCTGGATTCCCCACTCTTCCCCTGTTGGTGGAAACCCAAGTATCTAACAGGACATCTAAAACGGTTTATATGAGCATGTCTGATATTGAACGGCTTGAAAGAATTCAAATCATCAGGACCTTTATACTGCCTTCAATAACTCAGTTTACAATAACTGCTTAAGAAGAGATGTGAGAACAGAGGGAGAGAAAATGAACTGTGCTCCGACAATGGGGGATTTGTGTCCTCTCACCAGGTACAGCACAATGTAAGACTTTCCTATAAAGATTGTCTTTCTTTCACTAAGCATTTTGAGTAGAAAAGGAAAAAACAAACACTTGGTAGCAAATTTTTGCTACAAGTTTCATTTGACAGGTTGGACTGAAGTTCGCTAATAGGAAATTTTGCAGTTGTTTCTGGGATAGAAATATGGGGAAAAGCCGGGAGCAGTAAGTGAAGACTTATCAATAGTAATAGTATCATTAAGGTTTTAATGTCTTTGAGCCCCTAGCCAACAAACTCCTTTTCCAGACTTAGAATATCCATAGGGGGAAAATAAATTTTCACTCACTGGCCCCAAATCTGAAAATTCCCTAAAATAAATAGTGAAAATAAACAGGTCAAAGAAGAAATAAAAAATACAATTACAGGTGTTAATAACGGGATAGTATATGATAACCCTGTATTTTATGCATGATTTTTCTATAAACCCACAAATTCTCTAATAAAAAAAGATGAAAATGCATATCAAAGTTATGTTTTGAGGTCAAAAATGTATTTCTAGATAGATTCATAGCTCTAAGTTCTTATTGGTTAAAATTTGAAAACAAATGAGTGCATATTAAACTATAGATATTTGCAAGAAAAAAATCTCCCCCCAAAAAAATAACAATAAACTGAACTTAAACATGTAAGAATGAATTAATAACAAAGGTAAAAGCAGAAATTTTAAAATAGCTCAGTATTCAAATATTCTCAGTATGTTTTTTCTTCAACCTCCAGACACCTTTTCAGGGAAGTGCCTGAAACAATGTGTTTAATTGTTCATCTGAATAAAAGTATAATTCCTATACCATGTAGTGTTCAGAAAATCAATGCAGAAAAAATAATGTATTAACTAGCATCTTGGCTATTTTGGCTGCTATTGACTAAAGGGTGCTTTTTCCCCCTACTCATTTTGGGAATGTCAGGCCAAGATTGTTTTCTAAAGGTCCAGGCATCTCACAACATTCCTCCTGCCTCCTGCTCAAGGGGAAAAGTCAGAAGCTTTTGAGTTTTATCCTCTGGGACAGCATTAAATTGGGTTGTCAAAAGGAAATAAATTTCAAGGCTTTAAAGTGGCAGAGAGGTCCCAACCAGAGTTGTCGGCTATGATATAGAAAGGAGAATGTTGGGGTTCCACTCCTTGTGGGGGACCCTAGAGAATGCTAAAACCTGTGGGGGGTGGATGGGTGATGTGGTGGGAAGGTTCTGTGATGGGGGAGACCTGTAGATGTACACTCGAAGATCTCAGGGTCTGCCTCTACATGGAGGCGGTGGAGCCACCCATTTTGATTTACCCTCAGGGTTTGGGCAACAGCATCTCAATAGTGACTTCCATGGACTGAAATCCAGAAGCCCATCCGAAAGTTTGCTTCTTGGAGCTCTTGTACAATCAGGACAGGAAGGAGTATGAAATAGTGAGCCCTGTTGGCAGAGAGATGTTGAGAGCTAGATTTTATTTGATCCAGCGAAGTAGAGCAAGGTGATGTTAAGTTCGAGGTAGTGGAGCAGATGTGTGCATGTGTGTGCATCTATTTAAAAATGTGCACTTATGTACACAATCTATGGAATGCTGGCAGAAAGCACAGTGAGATACTAGCTGAGTTCTAAAAAGAAAGCTTACCTTGCTACTTTCTCTCTGAGGAAGAGGTTTTGGAACTGAAAATTTTGGAAAGAGCAGTTCTCCTGGACAAAGTTGATGTTCTTCCAAGTATATTGTAGAGTTTACAAAATCTAATGAGCAATAGGGCCAGCATTGGGGATGAGAATATTTCCATCCTTTCCATTCAGTAGACGAACAGTAACCTGTGTATGATATGGCTCTCCACGACAACTCTGGAGGACAAGGCATGGTGGACTGACCTGAGATGTCTGTGGGAATCTAAATTGACTATTAGTTATAATCTAACATACTGTGGCAGTCCTTCATGGTACTTAGTTTTAAAAGTTGAAACATTTCTGGCAAGGCAAGGGTGTGTTTTATGTGTATGGATAACTGATAAACTAGGAAGGGGATTTAATTATAATTGTTCAGAAATTATTTGTTAAACCCTAATTTAAAATAAAGTGATGTTTAAGATCTTTTATCAAGAGACATTAAGCAATTGTATTACTGATTTAAAGACCTACTTAGCAAAGGAAACATTAATTCATTATAGCAGGTTATTTTAAACTGAAAGAAAAATTACATTCTGCTAACTTATAAAGTGATAGTGCATAAATTGACTGAATTTCCCATGCCATGCTACTAAATCATTTTAGGATATGGTTCACACTTAATTTCTACTGAAGTTAGTAAGAAATTTGGAGGTACCTGCCCGTATATAGGAGAGCCAAATTTCAGTATAATTTTCTGTGTTTTAGAGAGGAAGGGAAATGGGAAGTCTCTAGCCCTTCCTATTTGTCAAATACTGAAACACTCAAGCACACACTAATACACACATTGACTCAGGTTGACAAGCACAACACACTTGCTTTGGCTGAGACACACATATAGGCATGCGCACACACACTTACTGAGGCTGACACACAGACCACACTCAGGTCAACACACACACACACAAACACACACACACACTCAGATTGATACACATTCACCCACATGCCAGTGCAGGCACACACACCCTCAGGCAGTCAGGCCAACCCATGCTGCACATATGCAGTCACACACATACACACATGCACGCATATTGCCAGTCAGGCTAACATACATATGTGGACCCGTTCAAATTGACACACATACACGAACACAAAGGGTTAAACTGACACACACGCACAGAGTAAGGCCCACACATATGCAGTCTAGCTTATTCTCTCTCTTTCCACTGCTCTGTAGCTGCCTTTTCACTTTTAGGTCTTTGTTCTACAGTCTGTTGTTCTTTAACATAGAGGTGGATGATTCAGACCAATTATTTCATGATTACATTTGGAGAGAGACTAATGATTTTGATACTGGCTCATTTCTATTATTTGCATGTTGTTTAAGAAAAAGAACTTCATGAACTTATTCTGCTTTAATAATGAAACTGAATGTTGAAGAGAAGATTGTGTAAGTAGACGGGAAAATTGCCTTTCATACATATTTGTCGAGTCAACAGGGTCAGATGAGAGACTGGCAAAGAATATGTCATGAAATTTAGAAGCTATTCTCTCCTTATTTTGCCAAGTTACAGAGAAAGGTTCTTTCTGTCATTTTGTGTTACACTTTGTAACTTGCTTTGTTGATTATTTTGGTTGGTAATTAAGAAATACTGCATGGCAGAATAGTAATACAATTTAGAATTTCAGCAGAAGAGTGAATGAAAAGATGAGTTGACTTGCCTTTTTGAAATTGAGAACTTTGCATTTGTGAATGTATATGGACAAACATGTGGTGTGTCAGTCTTCTCCTTTCAATAGAACTGAAATGCCCACTGTTCTTCATAAAGAAAGCTTCATTTTTGTGTGCAGAAGATTGGAAAGCACCATCTGGAAAGCATCGTATGTTCATGTTTCTTCAAGAGAATCTGGAAATCATTCTTCTGGGATTTTGTTACTAATGAAGAAGAGAAAGGAAAGAAATTCTTCCATAAATTATACCTGGTCCATTGGTGCATTTCTTGAGAGAATGGCAATTAGGGTATAGAACATTAAATCCTGAAGGATAGTGTTAATATTTCTGAAATTTCATGTTTAAAAGGTTTAAGCTTTCATTTAGACATCCAGTTTGTTTGGTCATTTTTCTTGGTCTTGCCAATTGGGTAAGAAATATTTGGTTAGAATGTGAGTCGAGGTTAAGTGAAGTAAAATATTCCAAAAATATAGTGCTGTTGGGTTGGTAATTTGGAGGTCAGTGGTGACAAAAGCCAGGGAAGTTTGAGGAGAGTATATTGTAGTAAGAGAGAGAATAAACAGAAGAATGGCGGCAGCCAATTTGATTAGTTTAGCATATGGGTGTTAAATAAATGGTGACAACTAAATTAATTGTTGTAGAGCTCAGAAATTACCTAAGAATAAAGATTTCTTGAAAAAAAAAGATAAAGAAATATTTGGGAAAATTTGCCCAGAACAAACACTGAATTTCCCTTCTGGAAACCATTACTTGGTTTGTAATCTTAGAGAAATTATTCATCTCCCATGTGGAAGTCTACGGGACAGATCCTCTGCCTCTCTGCCTCTCTACCTTTCCAGGCAGACTGGGAGACTCCAACTAACTTTGCCAATAATTTCCTTTTGTAAGACAATCAAGAAGTCTGAGCTATATAGATCTTTTCAGAGCAAAATACTTAATTTCCTAATCCCATACCCAATACAGGAGTCTGGTATATACTTGGTACTGAAAAATATTTCATTCACTCCTTCATTCAACAGATATTTGTAAACACCTAGTAAATAACAGGCAGATCCCCAGCTCCTGGGAATATCACAGAAAACAAAAGAGACTGAGGTGCTCTGAGGCTTATATTCTGGTGGGTAAAATAGACAAATGCACTGTCATATACATATTAGGTGAGGATATGTGCCATGGAAAAATACATAAAAAATAAACAGGATAAGGGGTGGATGCTTATTTTTTTTTATATAGGATTATGAATATGGAAGGCCTTTCTCAGGATTCCCTTCTTAGAGGCCCATGTAAAGTACTTCCAGTAAATCTGGGGTAAGAGTGCTCCAAATGGAGGGAACAGCAAGTGCAAATGCTTTGAAGCTGAAAAAGCAGAATGGATGCTTGGCATGTTGAACAAAGGGGAGGGAATGTGGGAAGACACAAGTTCAGACATTAGAGGAGGCCAGACCATGTAGGGCTTTAGGGCCTTTATAAGGTCTTTGTCTTTAACTCAAGACAAGTGAAAAGTCATTGGAGGGTTATGAGCAAAGGAGTGACATTATCTGATCTATTTTTTTAATCACCCTGACTATTGTGAGGAGAACAAACCATGGGGGGATAAGAGATGAGGGAGAGGGGCCATTAGGGGACCAATGCAATCCAGGAGAGAAATGATTGTGGTTTAATTGGAGTGAAAGTGGTGAGAAGGGCCAGATCCTGGCCCATTTTGAAAGTAGAGTAAGAGAATTGGTAGCTCTATTAGAAGTGAGCCTGAGAGATGGGACCTCTTATCAATGACTCAGTCCTTTGTCTGAACTGGAAGAACGGAGTTTCCATTTAGTGAAGTGGGTAAGCAGTTTGGGAGTCATGTGTAATTGAGGGTTTATTTGTGAACAAATTTGATGGACATCCAAATAGTGTGGGCATTTCTATATGAATCTGAAGTTAAGATAAACATTGTGACTGAAAGTGTGTGTGTGTGTGTGTAATATAATATATTTGGACATTGTCAGTGTTCAGAAGGCATTTAAAGCCAAGAACACAGATGAGATCACACTGTGAATGAATGAATATAGGGAAGAGGCACAATGGACTGATTTTGGGGGTGCTGTCACATCTGTGGATCAGAGAGAGAAAGGAAAATGAGCAGAAGAGTCTAAGAAGGGTTGACCATTGCAGAAGAGAACCAAGGGAGAATGGTATCCTAGAAGCAGATGAATTTAATTTTCGAGAATGAAGGATTCCTAAATAAATCCTATACCGATAAACTGTCAAATAATGTGAAGACTATAATTTGACCTCTGAATTTGCAAATGCGGAGGCATTAGTGACTTGGTTAAGGGCTTTGAATGAATGAAAGGATCAATAAATCAATGAATCAAGCAATAAATCAAGATATGTCATAGATTTGTTCGTCAAATTGTCCTCTGGTAAATGAGAAAGTCATTGCATTTGCTTCCCCAAACTAAATGATTTCATAACCTTAATATATATTTAGGTAAATAGAAATATCTAGCCACTTCTTTTCACTATTTTTAATTAGCTCCTCCCATTCCCTTTTATAATCCTTATATTCAAGTTCCCTAACCACCTTCCACCTATTTCAATCTCACTCAATCCCCTTACCTTATGCCTCATTTAGGTAAAGTGCACATCTGTGTTCTCTCCTCATTACTTTCTTATAAATCTGTCTTACTTTGACCCTGTTTACTACCTCCTCACAAGTATTGAAGTAAAGATGTTCCTCGTGGAAAGTCTTTCCACCTGCTCTCAATGCTTCTTTCCTTCAGGATCCTTGAACCATCATTACCTCCTTCTCTTATGCCTGCATTTTCTTCCTCCCTCTATTGCTTCTTCTAATTCATAAATATGTTTGACCATAGTTTTCCCATCTTAAAAACACAAGCCCTTCTTCACATCTTTGTTCCTATCTGCTAGATTAAAACAATAGTAATATATTGGAAAGTACTTTGTAAATAAGGAAATGAATAAAATAATAATCACCTGTAACTCCTCATCTCAGAGGTGGTTGTTATGTGTTTACTTTTAGTTTTTTCCATATATATTTTTACTCAACTGTGATCTTCCTTTTTATTCACCTAAAATTGCATTTTAAGACTCTTCACATGCTATTAAAATTTTTTTAAATAATTACTTAAAATGGCTAGAGTATTCAATATTCAATGTGGTGCTTTGCCATGATTTATATATTCATTATTTGGTTGGGTTTTTACCTAGTTTCTATTTTCTATATCAATAAAAGTACGGTGAATGTCTTTGTACATTAACTTTTTATTGCATTTCAGATTATTTCCTTGGCTAGAATCTGGAGGAAATTACTGAGTCAAAAGATAAACTCTGTTTTATGACTTTCATTAGATATTGCCAAATTGTTTTTAGAAATGATTCTGCCAATTTATTTGTCTTCTGGGAGGTGTGAGAGTGTCTTTCTCCTCAGATTCTTTTCATCATTGAGGCTTTTTTATTTTTCAATGAAACAGTCTTTGCTAATTTGGGAGGTTAGTAAGTGTTATTCTTCAACTTACATTTCTTTGATCATTGGTTTAATCACTTTTTTATTTGAAATTAATCATTTATTTCTCTTCTCTTATGATATTTTCTCTCTTGTCTTTTGCCTAGCTTCCGTGTCCCACACAGGAGTTTCAGTGGTTTTCAATTGACTTTTCTGAATTATCATGTTAATCTTATATTCATTTGTCATCATATTTACTGTGATAATGTTTTTCTAATTTGTTGTTTTTTTATTTTTATGCTTTTATTGATTTAAACATCTTGTGTGTCAAATGATCAATTTACAATTAAAACAGCACAGTATTGGTGACAGAATTGTAAGCCCAGAAACAGACCCATGTAGATATAAGAATTTGGCATATGTTTAAAGTATTTAATTTCAGCAGGAAAGGGAGAGAGAGGTCAATAAATGCATTTGGAACATATGTCTACCTTTTTGGGTCAACATTGTTTGAGCTCTGTCTCATACCTCATCCAAAATATATGTCAAGTAGTCTAAGTATTCAAATATATACAGAAATAATATAAAATTATGTGACAGTGCTTAAGTGGATACTTATATAATCATTGGGTAGTGGTGATCTTTCTGAGCATGGCAATAATGGTAGAAATCATGAGGGTAAATATTGAAAAATGTAACTGACTTGAAAAAATAAGCAATTTTTCCATATGGCAAAAATTAATGAAGGTGAAATACAAATGGCAAGCAGGATAAAGTATTTATAACATATAAGGAAACTATTAATATTGTAAATACTATAGTCAATTAAAAAAAAAACTTTCCAAATAGGACATTGATCAAAGAATTTGAGGAATAACTCAGAAAAGAAAAATACCGATGTCCCCAAAACATTTTAAAAATCCAACCTCACTAGCTTTCTAAGAAAATAAAATAAACACATAGAGATACAATTTGGGTATATATAGATGTGCTTTGCTTTCCAGCACTTTCTACTATCTTAGTGACCTGAGTCAGGCGCCCATTACTCCAAAGAGGATTCCAACTGTAAAAGCTAGAGAAGAAGTCAAAGGTCTTCTAAAATCAGCTTCTGAAGCCAGGTAGTTGAAAGAGAAATGTTTTATTGTTTTTGTTTGTTTGTTTGCTTTTAATTCCATGACTCCTTTTAATGGAATAAGATATTTTGCAGCCATTGAAAATGATAACAATGACAAATACATCTATAGATATTGATTTGGAATATGAGCTTAATATAAAAATGGAAAATGTTAAATCACAAAGCGAGTATGATCCTGTTTATGTAATAAAGAAGAAAAAAGAAAAGCTTATATGTATGCATACTAAAATATAAAAAATATGCTTTACCAAAATTTCTCTGGATGGTGAGGAAAATCAATAATTGTTCTGCTTTATTTTGTCATGCATTCAATATTTTAAAATTTTTCCATAGATTATTACTTTTATAATAATAGAAATAAAGGTTATTTATATTTTGAAAGAATCTGCTTTTTCTTTTTTTTTTTTAGCCATTTTTTTCCTATGCTTAAATTTTTTTTTTTTTTTTTACATTTTCTATCTGTAGTTTATGTTTGGTTTGAGGTCAAAATATTGTTCTCTAGAAACAGCCAATTTTCCAAATAGTTGACCAATTGTTTCGGTACCATTTATTGAATATTTATTTATTTATTTCTAGTGTCCCCCTTACCAAAGATTACTAACTTCTGTATCCTACTGTTTGTTGGGGACAGTTCTGACAATTCTGTTTCATTGATCTGGCTGTCTCGTCTTGTGACATTATCTCACTTTTTAAATTGCTATAGCATTACACTGTGTTTTAATACTGATAGGACTAACTAAACTAATAGTTTCCTTATATGTTATTCTTAACTTTTTTCAGAAATTCTTACCCATTTTTTCCTCCAAATGAATTTTAGAATTAGAGTTCACTTCCCTATGCTTCTTATCAAGTAAATCAAGGTATAATGGATAAATGTCATTTATTTTTTTCTTTATAACTCTAGGCCATGCCTATGAATCATCGTAAATTTGTAACATTCTTATGAGTTATTCAGAGGTGATGGATTGTTTGCTTGTACTCAAAATGACTCTTGATTATTAGATTTTTCAAAATTGTATTTCTTTCCTTGTAACTTCCTTTACTGATACTTTCAGATGTTATATCTGTGCCCTTTAAAACAACTTCCTCCTATAGCAGTCTGGGATAACAGATGATTAAATTTTCAGCTCTCTATATAAGACACATGATTGAATTCTGTGCTTTGTATTTTGATTGTTCTTAGGTCTTTTATGTATATTTCTGGTCTTGGACATATTTCATGCAATTCGGATCGCCAGTTTGATGATTCAAGTGTGGTATTACTGTATTTGTTACTGAATGAGAAGACCTACTGATCTGGAAATATATAAAGCTAATGTAACCTAATGGCAGGAAATACAAGGATAGAAAAGAGAGTTTTATTGAAATTCTGAGTTCTGTTCACAAAATAAAATTCTTTGCCTGTCATACTTCATAGTCTCTTCTGCCCTATAACTCAGTCTGAGAATATGTAATTAAAAATCCCTGTTTTTCCTGGAAGTTAGATTGTAGAATATGAAGAGACAGAATAATGAGCCAGTGAACTCAGATAGATACAAAGTGATTGTTTTCTGTCTTTGAGCTTTTTACATTCGATTTTCTAGAGGCGTTCATCATAGCCTGAGAGTTGTAAACCTGATTCAAAAACATTAACCCTGAAACCCACATGAAAGAGAAAGTACCAAGTCTCTATAACAAGTGGTATTTTATTTTTGTATTTCACATGCCATTTCTTTGGTGGCATATTTTGCTAGGAGAGGACAGACATATTCCTGATATTTTTGTAAACATTTTGCCACTAATTTTATTTTCTTGTTAATCATAATATGTGTTTTGGGAGTCTTCTTAGTTGTTTTATGCAAGACTGTAATGTTATTGCTGTAGCAGAAACAATTTATTTTGTTAAATCTCTGAAGGGAGATGGGACCCGTTAAAGTTAAGGACCTAGACTCAGAGCAGCAGATGCTCCTGTAAACCACTGTGCTGCTCAAAAAAGGACATCAGTGGAACAAATGTAAATGACCTCTTTTGTCATTTACTTTTAGAATGTTCTCTGATATAACACATTCGTTTGTTTTTACATTTTTATTCTTAAATGCTTTAAATATAGAGACAAGTATAGAAATCACCATCATGTCACCCAGTTTTATAAAGTCTTAACATATATGCCTTATTTATGCTTTTTTTGGTTTTAATGCCAGCAGCACATAACAGAGTTGAAGTGCCCATGTGCCTTTGCCTTATCCCATTTTCCTTCCTCTTCAGTGGTAACCACATCCTCAAATTTAGTGTTATTCTTTTCTGTTAGTGTTTGTGCTCTTTAATAAGGAAGTCTCACTCAAGAGTATATATGTCCTTTTTTCATATTTAACTTTATATAAATGGTGTTCCTCTGTGTCACTCTTCAACCTCCTTTTTTTATATGTCATTATTGTTTTACAATGTACCTGTTATGAAGCTATTAGTTCCAATGACTCATTTTAACTGCCGAGTAGTATTGCATTGTATGACTTTACCAAATCTATTGATCTTGTCTTTCATTGTTGGATATTTATTTAGTTTTTTGGTATTTACAAACATGGTTGAAACGAACATTTCTCTGTTTCCTTGGCACATATTTTCACTACCATATATACCTAGACGTGAAACTGCTGCATCATAGAGAGTATACATTTTTCCATTATAGTAGATACTAGCAAATGCTCCTCAAAGTATTGCACCAGTTTATAAGCCCTCTAGAAGATTATGAGTTCCCATTATTCCATATCCTCCTAATGTTCATCATTTTGTCAGACTTTTAGATTTTTGCATTTCTGTAGATATTGTGAAATAGTATCTAATATATGATGCGGTTTTGCATTCCCCAGATTACTGGTGAGATTGAGCATCTCCCCATATGTCACAATGTTTAGAGGCAATATGACATATTGATTAAGGGCCAGATACTGCAGCCAAATGACTTGGGATCAAGCCCTGACTCTTCTGGGTGATCTGGAGCCAGTTAACTTTTTGTGCCTCGTTGGCAAATGGGGATAATAATAATAATACCTCCCTCAAAGAATTGTTTTGAGTTGATAAGTATCTCATACAACTGTGTTTGGTCTTTATTAAGTTGCTTCTGCTGTTGCTATTGTTATGAAACCTCCCATAAGTGTGATAATGGAATTCAAAAAAATTAAATTGAGTAAAATGTCAGATTGCATTATTGAAAGGTTAATAACTTTCATAAGTCTGATCTGAAAACAGTGAAGTGGAAGAATACTGGAAATTGGGGAATAATCCCTCTCCTTTCCCATCTCCCTGCTTTACCCACATACATCCGCTCCACCCACATACACCCCCTTCGCCAACATATCCCCCTTCCTGCTCAGAAGATAATGTTAGCACACGTCCAGGCAGAGATTTGGTGTTATTAGCCATTTGGGTATCCCTTGTGCAGTTAGCTTGTTTATCCCCTTCCCCATTGGGTTATTTCCTTTTTTATTGATTGGACACTGATCCTAACAAATTTCTTTTCCCAGTCAGTGGCTGTCTTTTAAATCTGCTTATAGCAATTTTTATTTGAAAAGAATTTTAGAGATTTTAATGTGGTCAAATTTAATAATTTCTTCCTTAAAGGTTTGTGCTTTTTGTATATTGTTTATGAACTTTCCCTCCATAAACCAAGCGATTAAAGATATTCTATTTTCCTTCTGGATGTTTTGAGGTTTTTGCTTTTTGCAAGCAAAATTATCTGTAGAGTTTATTTGCATGTGTGGTAAGTTAAGGGCTAATTGTCAAATGTTACTAATTGTCGATGTTACTGCCTAGATCCAGTGGCCTCTGTTTATCCATGATCTACAATGACACTCTTATTGCAATACCTTTATAATAGGAGCAGCAGAAGTAGCAATAGCAGTAACTAACACCTACATAGGTCTCACTGAATGCAAATCTCCATCCTATGTACGTTACATGTATTGACTGATTTAATCCTTAACAGAGTTCTATGAAATCTTGTGATCTCCATTAGAAATAAAGAAACTGAGGCACAGGCAGTTTATGTGACTTGCCCATGGATACACAGAAGTATAGGTGGATTCAAACCTAGAAATTAAAACCTAGGCAGCTAGCTTCCGAGTCCACACTCCTAGCTGCCCTATAGATTGCCTTCCAAAAGTTTTGTGGGCTACTAGAACAAGTTCCATCTCCTTTTTTCTTTAAAGAAATAAACAAAAAAAGCTTGGCTAACTTGTACCTTGTGCTGTTTCATTTGTTTTTTATTCTCTATTTTTCTTTCTTTCTCTCTTTTTTAATTATGAGAAGAGGGCTCTTGTGGTATAATAAACAGTGCTAAATTAAAATATGTCATTAAATCATCTGATTATCGTTTGGAGTGACAAGTGTTGCTCTCTCTATAATTTGGGTCAACTCTACAAAGGGTTGGAGATTGCTGAAATAATAAGCTGGGAGTGACCCTGAATTTTTCTAGTTTTTTTTACATCTTTTTGTTCTAGCCATTATAAATCCCATTACTTTTCTTGAGATTATTTCTGATTTTTTTCCCCCTTTAAGTCCATAGTTTCTAGTCTTGAGACCCTCTGGTAGTCAGAGAGACACATATAAAAAGGAATATTTGCAGTACAATGTGTTAAATTGCAGAATAGAGTCATTGGAGCTTAGCCCAAGAAATAACTACCTTGTCCGGGAGTTTCATGAAGGGTGTTTGGGTTACTTATTCACTGGGGGGAACAACTTAGGGCTTAAAATAACAATAGTCATTTTATTACCCCATATGATTCTTTGGGTTGACTGAACTCAGCTGGGTACATGATGGTGGCTAGGGCTTCAGTCCTCTGGGGCTCGACGTGGCTGGACCGTCCAAGATGCTTCATTCTGAGGGTTGGTGTCGATCGACTGGCACTTAGCTGGGGCTCTCCACCAGTTCACTGTGCTTCCCCCTCATGTGACCTCTCCATGTGGCATGGACTTCTTGTAGCATGGTGACTGGGTTCCAGCAGCAGGAAGTAAAAGCTCTTAGTCCTCTTTTTAAAAATAAGACTTGTAAAACAATTTCTAGTTCTGCCATCCCAGTTGTCCTCATTCTGGACCTGTTATCAGCATTCTCCTAAAATATTTACTCTCCCTCTGCATTACTGGTGACACAAATGAGGCACACTCCATGTAAGAGCTGACTGCATTTTCCCTTTTTGTTGTTGCATTGTAAAATTTGTTTATATATTCTGGATGTCAGACCCTTATCAGAAATATGATTTGCAACCATTTTATCCCTATCTTTTCATCTCCCTGGTAATGTCTTTTGATGCACTCAGATTTTCATTTTGATGAAGTCTGATTTATCTATTTTTTCTTTTATTTCTTATGCTTTTGGTGTCATATCTAAAAATTCATTGCCAAATCCAAGGTCATGAAAATTTGCCCCTGTTATCTTCTAGGAGTTTTATAGTTTTAGCTCTTTGTTTAGGTCCTTGATCCATTTTGAGTCAATTTTTATATATGGTTTGAAGCAGGGGTCTATTTTTTATTTTTTATATGTGAATATCCCGTTTCCCTGCCACCATTTTTCAACCATTTGTTGAAGAAACAATTCTTTCCCCATTGAGTGGACTTGGCACCCTTGACAAAAAAAATCAATTGGCCCTAGATGTGTGGTTTTGTTAAGAACTCTCAATTCTACTCCATTGGTCATCTATTTGTCTATTTCTGTGTAACTTTGTATTAAGTTTTGAAGTCAGGTGGTGTGAGTTCTCCGAATTTGTTTTTATCTCAAAATTGTTTTGACTGTTTGGGGCTCCTTAAAGTTCCATATGATTTAATGATTGGTGTTTCCATTTCTGCCCCAAAAAGCTGCTGTATCTGAGGTCATCTATGGATAGTATTGACATCTTTGGCAATATTAAGTCTTCCAATCCATAAATACAGGAGATTTTTGTCATTTTCTTAGGTCTTCTTTAATTTCTTTCAGCAGTATCTTGAATTTTTCAGTGTCTTAAGTCCCAGAATATCACTCCTACCCCATTCTGTGATCAAAGCCTGTCCCAAGCACAGTCCACATTTGACTTGTGGACACTGAATTGCTCCCTTTTTGATTTAAGGAGAGGCATGTGCATGCAAGGTGGGGAGGCCATTTCTGGACACTGTCAACTATAGCAGGCATCAGTCAGATGAGAAAATTTGTTCTGAGACTTGAAGGATATGCACACTTGTACCAGAGAGATATTCTCTTTCCCTATTAGGGAAGAAGATCCAGGCAAATGGTAATAACAGAGAAATGAAAGAGCATAATATGTTTGGACAGAACATAAACATAAAGTATGGTAGAAGTAATAAAAATAATAGCTGAAATTCATCAAGTGCTTACTATATACTAGGTGCATTTAGAAGCCCTTTGCATGAGTTATCTCTTTTTTTAAAACATTTTTAAATTGTAAAATATAACATATATGCAGAAAAGTGATACATTTCAAAGTACAGTTTAACAAATAGTAACAGAGCAAGTTTCAAAGTACAGTATGGGTTACAGTTCCACAATTTTAGGTATTTCCTTCTAGTTGTTCTAATGCAGTAGAGACTAACAAGAAATATCAATGTCATAATTCAGCAGTCACAATATTGTGTTAAATCCTATCTTCTCTATTACAATCCTCCTTCTCATTTGATCCCTCTCCCAATCTACAGGAATATTTGGGCAATGGCCATTCTAACTTCTTCATTTTGAAAAGGTGTGTTGACATTATAGGATAGGGAATGCAACTGGTTGATGTTTGTGGAGAGACTGGTGCCTCTGGATTCAGGGCTTATCTGGCATAGGCACAATCTGAAAGTTTTAAGTTTCTGAAAAATGAACTTTGTGAATGAAACTTTTATAGAGCCTCAGGTAGAGCCCTGGATATTCCTTAGGGTTTTCAGGAATACTGTTCATTGGGGCTTGGCATACCATGGCGATTAGCAATATCTAGTTGAAGCTTGCATTAAGGTGAACTTTTTTTGTTCTGATAACAACCCAGTGAAGTAGGGACTACTGTTATATGACTTTTTCTAGATGAGGAAACTCAGGTATAAATAGGAAAATAATTTGCACATGATAAACCACCTTGCAAGTACCAGAGCTAGTTTGAGTGCAGGTAACATGTCTTTAGAAACTATCCTCTCATCCACTGCACCATCTGGGCATGTGTAAATTATATAAACATGTGCATGCCATATTATATTCTTCTTCCCCTAGATTATATTTGCCATATTAAGGAAATTGGGCTCTAAGTCAGAAATTAGAGTATTTCTCGCTGTTACTCAAATTTCTATATTTCTAACATTGGCCCAGATTTTTTAGGAACAGTTGAGTTTTGGATTCTCAAAGTTGATAGTGACTTCACGATTTCTGGATTTTGAGGTTAAGCTAAAAGTTCTTCCCTCATTTAGGGTTTATCTTCTGGTTATGCTGAAGGTAGGTGTTCTAGTTTGCTAGCTGCCAGAATGCAACACACCAGAGACGGATTGGCTTTTAATAAAAGGGGATGTATTTTGTTGGTTCTTCAGAGGAAAGGCAGCTAACTTTCCACTGAGGTTCTTTCTTACGTGGAAGGCACAGGATGGTCTCTGCTGGTCTTCTCTCCAGGCCCTTGGGTTCCAACAACTTTCCCCGGGGTGACTTCTTTCTCCATCTCCAAAGGCCTGGGCTGAGCTGCAAGTGCTGAGATGAGGAATGCCGAGCTGCTT